>BQNB010050255.1:6000-41595 GCA_026074375.1 Tanacetum coccineum | reverse complement strand
TTGTTAAAACAAATAAGCCGTAAAAACGTTTATTTATACTTTACGATCTTTTTATATTTTGTCGGTAACAAACGTAAAATTATATTAATTAAAAGTCTTATAAGTTTTAAACAACACATGACTTGTTGTCTATAAGTTATTTAAACAAATTTGTGTCTTTTGATCATTTGTGTCAAATACATTTCTAATATGTTACTTACAAATCATCTTTAAAGTGTCTGCACGTTTATAGAAATAACTTGTACACTCTTCTTTTTATAAGAAAAACAAGTTTACTTCCATTTTTGGCAAAATTACACAAGTATTATATTTTGTAAAAATTATTTTTACAAAACAAATTTTTACCTCATTCATGAAATCACACATAAGTTGACTTTTGGAGACCTTACCAAATCTAGATATAATATGTGAAATATGCATTGGATTGTGTAAGATATTGTGTCAAAAAATCTTTTTAAATCCGTATTGTCAATCCTGACCAGCGGATCCTTTGGATTACACTGGCCGGATCCCTTCCAAAGGGATCCGCTAGAACCGCGGGTTCAAACCTTATTTTGCCTATAAATAGCATGCCGAAATTCACCAATGACTCACACATTTCTCATACATTCATACTTACATCACTCTCATATCATTCTAGCATTAGTTCATTGATAATTTCATTGTTTTACATATTTGTTTAGTGATTTACTAACCTCTTTGTTGAAGAGAAGATCACTACCTATTGCATACAAGGCCCTCAAGCTTCAAGCTACCTGTTGTTAGTCTTCACCACCATACCAAGATCATATCATTGTTCTTGTACATCGTATTCATTCATATACATTGTATTTCAAACCATACATCCTTGTAAGTTAAGGATCGTGTAGATTGTAACCCTTGTCCTTTTCGTATTTTAAATATTTTAATTTAGTCCTTCGACTATTGGAACTCTCAAATCCACACACGAGGTCGAGAAGCTGCTGTAGGTATGTCTTGGGAAGACTTTAAGACTTTGACTAGAGAGGAATTTTGCCCGAGTAATGAAATGCAAAAGTTGGAAACTGAGTTGTAGAACTACGCCATGGTCGGGGCTGGCCATGCTGCGTATACTGATAGGTTTCATGAGTTGGCTAGGTTAGTTCCTCACTTAGTAACCCCGGAAGGTAAGAGGATTGAAAGGTATATGTATGACCTTGCTCCACAAATTCGAGGAATGGTGGCAACAACGGAGCCAAAGACCATCCAAAAGGCTGTGCAGATAGTTGGCACATTGACTGATGAAGCCCTTAGGAATGGTCTATCAAACAGAACCCTGAGAAGAGAGGAAATGGGAGAGAACCTAGCAAAGATAGGAATGTGAGAGATGATAACAAAAGGACTAGGACTAGAAATGCGTTTGCTACAATCGCAAACCCTGTTAGGGGAGGGTACACGGGTACAACACCTAAGTGTACCACCTGCAACTATCACCATTCACCTGAGACACCTTGTCGCACTTGTTTCAACTGTAACCGCCTAGGCCATTTTGCTAAGGATTGTAGAGTGGTGCATAGGAATGTGAACCCCATCAATGCTAGGAACCCAGTTGCTAGGACCTGTTACGAGTGTGGTAGTACCGATCATATCAAGGCAGCATGTCCTAGGTTGAATCAGGCTCAAAGGTCAAGGGGAAACCCTCAGAACCAAGTCATGGCTGTTAATGGGGGTCAGGGTCGTGGAAACCAAGGGAACCAGGCAAGAGGTAGGACATTCATGTTGGGAGCAGAGGAGGCTCGCTAGGTCCCGAACATCGTGACGGGTACGTTTACTATAAAGGATCATTATGCCACTACCTTATTTGACTCTGGTGCCGACTATAACTTTGTTTCCACTACTTTTATACCTCTGTTAGGCATAGAGCCTAGTGATTTAGATTTCAGTTATGAGATTGAGATAGCTAGCGGGCAGCTAGTAGAAATTGATAAGGTCATTAAGGATTGCAAACTAGAAATAAATGGTCATGTGTTTGACATTAACTTGATACCCTTTGGAAGTGGGAGTTTTGATGTAATCATAGGAATGGATTGGTTGTCTGACCATAGGGCTGAGATAATTTGTCATGAGAAAGTAGTGAGGATACCACTACTAGATGGCAAGGTGCTTAGAGTATTAGGAGAGAAACCGGAAGAGAAGGTGAGACAGTTGATGAGAGCTAAGGCTAAAAAGAAGAAACAAGAAGAGATCGTAGTAGTGAAAGATTTTCTCGAGGTATTCCCAGATGATCTATCTGGTTTGCCGCCTGTTCGGGAAATCCAGTTTCAGATTGAGTTAGTCCTTGGAGCGATGCCGGTTGCAAAGTCTCCCTATCGTTTGGCACCTTCTGAATTGGAGGAGTTGTCTGGTCAACTCAAGGAACTCCAGGACAAAGGTTTCATTCGACCAAGCTCATCGCCTTGGGGAGCACCGGTATTATTTGTTAAGAAGAAGGATGGATCCTTTAGGATGTGTATTGATTATAGAGAACTGAACAAGTTGACTATTAAGAACCGTTATCCACTCCCTAGGATAGACGACATGTTTGATCAACTTCAAGGATCACAATACTTCTCTAAGATAGACCTTAGGTCCGGATACCATCAGCTGAGAGTGCATGAGGATGACATTCCAACGACTGCGTTTAGAACTCGTTATAGACATTTCGAGTTCAGAGTGATGCCCTTTGGTCTGACTAACGCACCAACGGTATTTATTGACCAAATGAACCGAGTATATAGGCCGTATCTAGACAAGTTTGTGATAGTGTTCATTGATGATATCTTGATTTACTCTAAGACCCGAGAAGAGCATGAAGTGCACCTAGGGTTAGTCTTAGAATTACTCAAGGAGGAGAAACTGTATGCTAAGTTTTCCAAGTATGAATTCTAGTTGCGAGAAGTACAGTTTCTTGGACATGTGATTAATGGAGGTGGTATTCATGTAGACCCTAGTAAGATTGAAACTGTTAAGAATTGGAAAGCCCCTAGAACTCCGTCTGAAGTTCGTTCGTTCTTAGGATTGGCAGGATATTATCGTAGATTCATTGAGGACTTTTCTAAGATATCTAAGCCGCTTACTGTCTTGACTTAGAAAAGTAGAACCTTGGATTAGGGTGAGGAGCAGGATAATGCATTTCAAACTTTGAAGGATAAGTTGTGTAATGCACCTGTTCTAGCTCTCCCTGATGGACCGGAAGATTTTGTGGTATATTGTGATGCGTCTGGGTGACTAGGTTGTGTGTTGATGCAAAGAGGTAAGGTGATAGCTTATGCATCTAGGCAATTGAAAATTCATGAGAAGAATTACACCACCCATGATTTGGAACTAGGTGCGGTTGTGTTTGCACTTAAGATTTGGTGACATTATTTGTATAGGACAAAGAGTGTCATATATACCGATCATAAGAGTCTCCAACATATCTTTAGTCAAAAATAATTGAACATCTGGATAGAGCTTTTTAGTGAATATGACTGCGAAATTCGCTACCATCCCGATAAGGCGAATGTAGTAGCAGATGCACTGAGTAGGAAAGAGAGAGTGAAACCTAAAAGAGTTAGAGCTATGAATATGTATATTAGTCGTAGTATCATGGGATAGGAAAATGGCGGTCTGAAGGCGGCGTGGGTGGTCGAAGGATTGAGGAGGTTTAGATGTGATGATTTTAACTTAGGGGGAATGATGTGAGGTATATCCTTGTCGATATGGGTTCTTAGAAGGGTTAAATGAGAAACATATAATGGACGAGGCCCATAAGTTGTAACCTTTGCCTTTTTTGTGTTCTGAATATTCTATTTTAGTCCTTTGACTATTTGACGTTTGTTAGTTTGTTCAGATATTGTACCATGTTGACGGTAATGATTTTATGAGAATTGTAGTGATTTATGGTTTATTGTGATTAATAATTCATTTTTGGAAGGTATTATTATATTATTTGTATTCCGGGTGGTTTAACCCGTGAATGTTGAGAAATGCCAAAAGAAAACGAGTCATGACACGTCCGTTAATGTCCAAATGAGTTTTTAAGGGTTTAAAGTGAAAATATTTCAAGTAAATACTCTATGTTATTGGAAAATTATTATTAAGGTGAATAAAAATGCTAAGTAACTTTAGGGAGTATTTTACAGTTGATAGGATGCCATAACCGGTCATGAAAGCCTAAGAGGACAAGGAGGCTTAATTTTAGCCAAGATGTCCCAAGGTTGTACATTTATATGCCTTTCACTAGAACATTTCCACTCATTTTCTTTTCATTTCAAAAAAATAAAACATACACAAGTGTGTGTTGTTAGGATTACGAAAAGTATCGGTCACTTCCAATATAGTTAGTAGTAGCTCGTAGATTAATTATATGTAATGTTAGTAAGCTAACTGGGCCAAAGGCTCATGGAAAGCCCATGTCTATGCCCATGGCCGGCCTTAGCATGGAGTATTTATACCCTCTCCACACATGGAGAGGGTGTTGGTTGGTTCATTTTTACACTTAATATAATCTTTCTTTCTTTGTTACTTTCTCTCACTAGAACCATCCTCCCATCCACTTTCTCTCTCTAGATTTTTTTATTGTTCTTTGGTGTTATAGATTACTAGTATTCTACAATTGATATCAAGAGCCATAGAATGATTATTTAGTTTTTTTTTGTGTTTGTTCTTCTTTCGTTTTTTACACCGTACCTTCTTCTTGTTTTCGAAGCTATTTTGTACACTAGAAGATCATTTACATAGGTAACTCTGATCTAGTTTCTTTAGGATATAGGTGTACAAGCTTTGAATTAAAGAAAACACCTTTTTTGTTCAAATTTTGTGTTCGGAAAGCTTTATAAAGTACAATTCTTGATTTCCAAATTTTTGGCTTAAAAACCATAAAGTTTGCATTTTAAGGTACCTACAGGCTTAGTAATACTAGTTGTACAAGAAATTTTGAGAAAAAACGATCAAAAATGTGTCTTTTTGTGTTTTGAAAAATTTGAGTTTCGTACTGTTGAAGGCGAATTAGCAACTGGCTTTGTAAGGTGATTTAGCAATTTTCAAGACAAGGCGAATTAGCAAGTGGCTTTGTAAGGCGATTTAGCAATTTGGCATTGGAAGGCGATTTATCAATTTCTCTTTACAAAGCGAATTAACACCTCTTCAGTTCAAGGCGAATTAACAAGTTCTTTGTACAAGGCGATTTATCAATTTCTCTTTGCAAGGCGATTTAACAAGGTCTCTTCACAAGGCGATTTAACAAAGGTCTTTGCAAGGCGATTTAACAAAGGTCTTTGTAAGGCGAATTAACAAAGGTCTTTGCAAGGCGAGTTAACAATAGTCCTTTGAAAGGCAATTTAACAACTGTACAAGCAAAGGCGATTTAACAACCTTCCAAGCAAAGGCGATTTAACAACTGTACAAGCAAAGGGCGATTAAACTACTTTTCCATTCAAGCAATTAAAAACAATTTCCATTTACAAGGGCGAATTTAACAACTTCTATAAGGAAAATTAATTCACTTGAACTTAAGTTAACAACTCAAATTTGCTAAAGTAACTTATACGGTTTATCTCTTTGATTTGTAAAATCCCGTGAAACATTCAATTGTCTTCCCGGTTTTATCAAGAGTTGTAAAATCCCATGTAGTTTCAAGACATACAAATACTCAAAAGATAACTCACTAAAACACAATTACTTTCAATCACTGTTCGATCCACAAGTAATCTTATAACATCAAATCAACATGGATTCAATGATTCCACTTGGACAAAAGAATACTCTTGCTGAGTACAATGGATAACACCTCTGGTAGCTGACAAACTTCCCACCATGTTGGACAAGGACTTGTATGATTCTTGGAAAAGTCAAATGGAACTTTACATACAAAATAGAGAGCACGGAAGAATGATACTTGAATCAGTTGAACATGGTCCACTCATTTGGCCTATTGTCGAAGAGAATGTGGTGACCAGAACAAAGAAATATGCTGAATTGTCTGCTGCTGAGAAAATCCAAGCTGATTGTGCTATGAAAGCAACCAATATCATTATTCAAGGTCTACTAGCTGATATCTATTCACTTGTGAATCATCACAGAGTTGCAAAAGATTTATAGGAGAGATTTCAATTACTGACTAAGGTACCTCTTTGACTAAGCAGGAAAGAGAGTGTAAACTGTATGATGCATTTAATAAGTTTACTCACATTAAGGGGGAATTACTTCATAAATATTACTTGAGATTTACTCAGCTGATTAATGACATGAACATTTACAACATGAAAATGGAGCAATTTCAAGTTACTTACAAGTTCTTAAACATTCGTTTCCTGAATGGAGTAAGTTTGTGACTGATGTCAAGCTTGTAAAAGATTTGCATACTACCAACTTTGATCAGCTGCATGCATATCTTGAACAACACGAACTCCATGTAAATGAAGTCTGTCTTCTGCGTGAACGCAATCAAGATCCACTTGCATTTGTTGCAAATCAGCAGATGACACCACCTCATGTCAAAACTTATCTGTCTTCATACAACAATCCTCAGCTTCAACAACAGTTTCCACCATCTCAATATGGAACAATTCATCCCACTCAACATTACTCATCTACTTATCCATCACAACCTCATTTCAATCATTCATACGGTCCACCATCGTATCCATATCACTCTCAAATGAATCATCAAACCTCATATGTTTCACAAATTGCTTATCAATCACTTCAAGTTTCTACACAACCGATGACTGAGTCACCTCTTGTGGACTCAGGTTTTGTTGTTCCTGTATTCTCTCCAGGAGATGATCCAATTGCTTGTCTCAACAAGGCAATGACTTTTCTAACAGTTGTAGCTTCCTCAAGGTTCCCCTCAACCAATAATCAACTTAGAACTTCATCGAATCCAAGAAACCAAGCCACTATTCAAGATGGCAGGGTCACAGTGCAACAAGTTTAGGGGAGACAAGGTCAAAGTTATTCTAGTATTGGTTATAAGAGTAATGCTACTAGTTCTGGGGGAAACAATGCAAGTGGACAAGCAAAGGTTGTTAAATGCTACAACTGTCAAGGTGAAGGACATATGGCTAGGCAATGCACTCAGCCTAAACGACCAAGAAATGCAGCATGGTATAAGGATAAAGCAATGTTAGCTGAAGCTCAGGAAGCTGGACAAATTTTGGATGAAGAGCAACTCGCATTTCTTGCAGATCCAGGGGTTCTAGACGGTCAAGCTGTTCAGATAATCATTCCAAACAATGCTGCTTTTCAGACTGAGGATCTTGGTACTTATAATTCTGACTGTGATGATATCTCGAATGCAAAAGCGGTTCTCATGGCCAATATTTACAACTATGGTTCTAACATTATCTCAGAGGTGCCTCATTCTGAAACCTATCTTAATGATATGGAAAATCAAAGTGTGCATGCAATGCAGGATTTTGAACAAACACAGGTTGTGGATTTTACAGATAATGAGATACATAGAGATAACAATATCATTCTGTACTCCCAATATTTACAAGAAACACAACATGCAAATGTTCAAGATACTAATTTGCAGGCACAACAAGATTTAATGATCTTATCTGGGATTGAACAAATGATTAATCATGTAAATAATTAGGAAAAGGCTAATAAGAAACATAATAATGAATCAGTAACCGCTGAGCTAGAGAGATATAAAGAACGAGTCAAAACTTTTGAACAACGTCTTAATATTAATTTAAGCAGTCGTGAAAAAATGATTGATTCTTAAATGGATGATATGATTAAAGAGAAGCTTGCACTGAAAAAATAAGTTGACTCACTTGAGCAAAATCTTTCTAAACAAATCAAAGAAAAGGAATGTTTATTGTAAACATTTACTGTTTTCAAAAGTGAATCCAAAGAAAAGGAAGATAAATATATGGAAAACAAAATTGATTTGGAAAAGAAGATAAAGGAACTTGATAATATTATTTACAAAGTGGGTCAATCTGCTCAAACAGTGCACATGTTAACAAAGCCTCAAGTTTTTTATGATAATATACACAAACAAGCTCTAGGTTATCAAAATCCATTTTATCTCAAGAAAGCTCTGTGGATTAAACCAACCTTGTATGATGGTATTGTTATTTTTGCTAAACATGTTGCTATGCCTGTGATTGATGATGAGGAAACATTGATTTTGAAAGAAGAGAGTCGATCAAAATTGTCTGAAAAAGAAAAGGACCCAGAGGCCATTAAACAAAACATTTCTCATAAACCTATTGATTATGAAAAATTAAATAGACTATCTAATGATTTTGGGAAACGTTTTACTCCACAACAAGAATTGTTGGCTGAACAAGCTTTCTAGTTGCGTATGTCCAATCCTACCAGTAAATCTTCTGATGCATCACTTGTCAAAATAGAAGCTCTTAAGGAACTTCCTAAGGTAAGCTTGGTGAATGAAAGCCTTAAAAAGCTTAAATTTCACCTTGCCAAGTTTGACAACGTGGTGAAGATAAGGACTACATTTGATGCTCGTACAGAAGGTGAATGAGGGTTTGAACATACTAAAGCTGTTTTTAACAAGGAAATTATTCCATTTCTAAAATCTTTAAAAGACATCTTCAATGTGTTTGATAAAGATCTTCTAAATGAAATAATGGAAGTACAAACAGTTTTTGACTAAATGGATGCTGCTGTTCAACAGTCTTTAGTTGACAAACAATGTTTTAGAAATTGCTAAAAAATAATTACTTTTGGAAAATGATCGACTCTTACAACAAATTATGTCTCAAGATGTTCTTCTGACTGTGATGAATTCTATGTCTTTGATTGGTAAATCTGTGAATATGGATAGAAAGATAATTGAATCTTGTGATAAGTGTTTCAATCTTGAGGCCGAGCTTTTGAAATCACAAAATGCGCATAATGATCTTTTGAAAAGTTACTCACAACTTGAAAAACATTGTATTTCTCTTGAATTGTCAATACAACTTAATCAAGAAATTTTTCAAAAACATGAATCTTGTGATAATCAAAATGCTCTCGAAATTCCAGAATTTTTTGAAAATAATGATTTGAAAGCTCAGCTTCAAGACAAAGACACTACCATTTGTAAGTTGAAGGAAATTATAAAATCAATGAGAGAAAAGTCCAAGAAAGAGGATGTCAATTATGATTATTGTGAAATAGAGACCAAAAATGTGGAACTGGAAAATAGTGTGGCAAAATTGCTTTTGAAAAAATGAGCGTCTTTGTAAAGAAATTACTCATGTGAAACAGGTTTTTAAAGATCAGTTTGACTCAATCAAAAAGACACGTGTTCGTACTAAAGAACTTAGTGACTCTTTAATTGATAAATTAAACTTAAAATCTGCTGAAAATGAGGATTTAAAAGCTCAAATTCAAGATAAGGTTTTTGTGATAATATCATTGAAAAACAATTTACGAAAATTAAAAGGAAAATAAATTTTTGATATTGCTGCACAAACACCATCTGCCTACACTATTGTTCCAGGCATGTTCAAGCTAGACTTAGAACCTTTAGCTCCTAGGTTATTGCAAAATAGGAAAACTCACATAGATTACCTTATGTACACTCAGGAACAAGATGATATTCTTCTGGGAATAGTCGAACAAGCTAAAGCAAAATAGCCTTTAGATAATGCGTTAGACTTTGCCTGTAAGCATGCCCAACGAATTCAGTAGTTACTGGTATATGTTAGAGATACATGCCCTAATGCGATTAAACTTAATACGAAAAAGGTTGTTGTCACACCCAAAAACAATGTCAAGAAAGTTAGGTTTGTTGAACCTCTTACATCCTCAAGCAACATTAAACAGGTAGAGTCATCTAAAACATCAGATTCTAACACACCATTTATGTCTCACATGATTGAAGGTTTCAAACTAGTAATATGCGGATCAAAAGCCTAACAAAGCAATAAAAAGAATGATAGGATCTCACGAACACCAAGTAGGAACATGAAGAATAAAGTAGAAGCCCAACCTAGGAAAGTTAATAAAAAGAATAGTGTTGTTGAACCTATTTGTGATGTTGATGTTAAGCATTCACTGTTAAATGCGAATTCTGAACCTATTTGTGCTACTTGTAAGAAATCTATGTTTGATGGTGTTCATGATATGTGTCTTCTTGATTTTGTGGAAAATGTGAATAGCCGTGCTAAATCTGCTAAGAAACATAAAAAACAATATATTTGGAAACCTACAAGTCATGTATTCACTAAAGTAGAACTTAAGTGGAAACCAACAGGCAGAACTTTCACTATAGTTGGTAACTTGTGCCCTCTAACTAGGATCACTTCAGCTAACGTAGTGCCTCCTAAGAAAACCACTTCCCACTCAGTTGAAACACAAAAACCAAAGCTTAAAGTCTACAACAGGAAACCCAAAAATGTTAAAAATGTAGGTTCAAGTAAAAAGGTTAAGATTGTAGAATCTAAGAATGCTAACCACTCGGAACCCAATCATTCTTGAGGATCCAATGCTACAGATATACCATCGTCTTCTTCTCTTGTCGTGACAGGTTGTCCAGATTGTTCTCTGGTATCTGGACTCCGGATGTTCGAAACATATGACAGGGAACCGCTCTCAGCTCATGAGCTTTGTTAGTAAATTTCTGGGTACAGTTAGATTCGGGAATGACCATATTGCAAGGATTATGGGGTATGGTGACTATTAGCTGGGAAATGTGACTATCTTAAGAGTATACGGGGATCTTGAAGTCGCATTTCGGAAAAACACTTGCTTTATTCATAATTTAGAAGGTGTTGATCTACTTTTAGGATCCCGAGACACAAACTTGTACACAATTTCTCTTGATGACATGCTTAAAACATCCCCGATCTGTCTTTTATCCAAAGCGTCAAAGACTAAGAGCTGGTTATGGCACCATCGATTATCACATCTCAACTTCGATACTCTTAACAAGCTAGCTAAAGACGGTCTTGCACGAGGCATTCCAAGGCTTAAATTTCAGAAAGATCATCTGTGTTCAGCATGTGCATTAGGAAAAAGTAAGAAATCTTCTCATCAACCCAAAGCTGAAGACACTAACCAAGAGAAACTATATCTTTTGCATATGGATATGTGTGGCCTGATCCGTGTGGCGAGTATTAACAGGAAAAGGTATATCTTAGTGACTGTCGACGATTACTCAAGATTTACTTGGGTCAGATTTTTGAGAACAAAAGATGAAGCTCCTGAGGCCAGCATTAAATGCATAAAAAATATTCAACTTCATTTGAATGCCACTGTACGTAATGTTCGAACAAATAATGGAACCGAATTTTTCAATCAGACACTTCATGAATTTTAAGAAAATGTTGGCATCTCGCATCAAACATCTGTTTCCCGCACTCCTCAGCAGAACGGCGTTGTCGAAAGGCGAAACCAAACTCTTGTAGAAGCTGCTTGTACAATGTTAATATTTTCTATAGCTCTATTATTTTTATGGGCCGAAGCAATCAGTACAGCCTGTTACACCTAAAATCGTTCTTTAATCCGCCTCCGATACAACAAAACTCCATATGAGCTTATGCAAGATAAGAAACCAAATTTATCATTCTTTCATGTCTTTGGTGCACTCTGTTATCCTACCAATGACAATGATGACCTGGGTAAATTAGATGCAAAAGCTGACATTGGTATTTTCGTTGGTTACGCGCCCACAAAGAAAGCGTTCAGAATCTACAACAAACGAACCCGGAAAATTTTAGAAACAATTCATATGACATTTGATGAGCTGACAGCTATGGCTTCTAAACAATTTAGTTCAAAACCCGGGCTTCATTTTGTGACTCATGCAACATCCAGTTCCGGACTCGTTCCAAACTCTATTCCTCAACAACCTTGTATTCCACCACCAAGAGATGATTGGGATCGCTTGTTTCAACCTATGTTCGATGAATACTTCACTCCTCCATCAATTGCTGTTTCTCCAGTTCAAGAAGCTGCTGCTCCTAGAGCTGTGGTTTTAGCCGAAACTACTGTGTCAACTTCCATTGATCAAGATGCTCCATCGACAAGTATTCCATTAACACAAGAACAAGAACATTCTCCAAACATTTTTCAAGGTTTTAAAGAATCACCAAAAACACCATCTTTTCGTGATGATCCACTTCATGAAGACTCGACTTCTCAAGGATCATCATCGAATGTGAGACAAACCCACACTCCATTTGAACACCTTGGTAAATGGACTAAGGATCATCTTATAGCAAACGTGATCGGCGATCCTTCTCGCTCTGTCTCTACGAGAAAGCAACTCCAAACTGACGCCATGTGGTGTTATTTTGATGCCTTCCTAACTTCGGTAGAACCAAAGAACTTCAAACAAGCAATGACCGAACCATCATGGATCGATGCAATGCAAGAAGAAATTCATAAATATGAAAGGCTACAAGTTTGGGAATTGGGGCCGTGTCCAGATAAAGTGTTATTGATCAAACTTAAATGGATTTATAAGGTCAAGACGGATGAATTTGGCGGGGTACTAAAGAATAAGGCTAGACTAGTTGCTCAAGGATTCAGGCAAGAAGAGGGAATCAATTTCGAGGAATCATTTGCACCGGTTGCTAGAATAGAGGCCATCCGTATCTTCGTAGCAAATGCAGCTCATAAGAATATGACGATCTACCAAATGGACGTCAAAACGGCTTTCTTAAATGGCGAGCTCAAAGAAGAGGTCTACGTTTCACAACCAGAAGGATTTGTTGATCAGGACAACCCATCGCATGTGTACAAGCTAAAAAAGGCCCTTTACTGTCTCAAACAAGCACCACGTGTATGGTACAACATGCTGTCAAGCTTCTTAATCTCACAACATTTCTCCAAAGGTGCAATTGATCCAACACTCTTCACACGGCAAGCTAAGAATGACTTATTACTGGTACAAATTTATGTTGACGATATAATATTTGCATCCACTAATACTGCCATGTTTAATGAGTTTGCTAATCAGATGACCACTAAGTTCAAGATGTCAATTGTCACACCCTGCCAAGGCGGAAACGCGAGGCGCGACGAGAAAAGGGATCATCACAACATATTGGCGTCTATATGGAGAAACTAAAACATGCAAAAAATACAAGGTATAGACACGCAGTGTCATGAAAAATACCCAAACACATCAACAAAATCCAAAAGGCGTCTGACA
This sequence comes from Tanacetum coccineum, assembly GCA_026074375.1. NCBI lineage: Eukaryota > Viridiplantae > Streptophyta > Magnoliopsida > Asterales > Asteraceae > Tanacetum > Tanacetum coccineum. The sequence goes on along the minus strand of BQNB010050255.1, from coordinate 28,490 downwards.
TTAAAATGAAGGCAGTTCATGTCAACGTCATGACATGCAAACATTCATACATCCTAACAAAGCAAAAAAATAACATTCATCATCCAAAACAAATAACAAAATCTAGATAACTAAACTTCGCCAGCTGCCTACGGTCCATCTAGCCACTTTTCCTAACTTTAATCTCATCCTGCTGAATACCTAAAAATGATGCTTATACGTCAACACAATGGTTGGTGAGAAACATAGGTTTTCAGACACACATATTCAATCTATTTCAAAATAATTTAACCAATTACTGTGATTATAAAACAATACTTTTGAATGACAATTATGCTAACTAACATACAAGCTAACATGCAATTCAATCCAATCAATCATTCAAACAAATCATATACTGGGTAGGCGTACCCATCCGATCCCTCAACCAACACTTGAGTAGGCGTACTCATCCGATCCCTTAGACACCAAGCAGACGACCTAAATCGCTCTTGGATCATACCAAATCTCTTTCCCTCTAGCTCAGGCCATGGATACCCGCAAGTAATCCTCCTGACTAGGCAACAATTCCTTCATCTCTATATCACAGCACATAACCAAATCTCTTTCCCTCTAGCTCAGGCCATGGATACCCGTAAGTAATCCTCATGACTAGTCACACATCAATATCACATCACATAACATGTAGCACATTACGCATATCACTCACATAATAGTCCATGCACTTACACTAACACATAATCACAACAATTTAAAACTCATTTTAACACTTGCATCATTTCCATCCCAAGTTTAAAACGCAATAAAAAGTGGGACTATGTAACTCACCTGAATACTCAAAACGCAGCTTCCAATTCCTATCACGCAACTATACAAACAAATAAACAAGGTTACATGAGACCAAGCTAAAAGCTCTAGTCCATGTCACACACATATGATGGATATATAAGGGTTTTATTAACCAACATGGGTCACCCCGACACCATGCCTAACCCTAACCACCTCATTAACACATTACACCAGTTAACTACAATCTATTTGGAAATACAGAATTTTAGTGTATCTTTACTAACTTAAAAACCTTACTTGCCGACCTTCATAAATTATACCAAAAATCACCTAAGTTCATTTATGAGTTTACTAACTACCTTGTGATTCCCAAGTTCCCATTACATGTGCAGCTATCCCAAATAAAATCCAACTTCAAAACTATCCCAATTTGGATCTGATTGCACACTAAAATATATGGCCCTCATTACCATACTTAGACAAACAACTAGAGGCTAATATTCTAGGGTTTCTTTAAATACATATTGAACTTAACCACTGTTGATTGGCTAACCTTAATTCCAGTTTTATGTTAGGGTTTTACCCTCCCAAACATGACCTAATTCAGACCCGTATTTACTGTTTTGACAACTTTTAGTGTAATCAATATTTGAATGACTTCCCGAACTCGAAACGACTTGAGGCCAGATTTTTTGAAAAATAGATTCCTTGGGCTACTGTTTAGACACCAGAAACACCCTAAAAATCATTACCATCATGGAGATATCATCTCATTAACAAAACCCTAATTCTGCAAAACCCTAAATCAAGATCTAACGCAAATCGAAACGCACCGTTTGCATAATCGTGCTTCTAAATTATCCCTAAACAAAATATGATCATAAAACTCTATATACTTACTGAATTTTTATAAACCCTAAGATCCATCACATTACATGTTACATGAATGCAAGAATTAAACTAGGTTAAGGATACATACCTCTTGATTACTAGCTCCTAACACAAACCCTAGCAAAACCTTGGATCAAATTCTTGTTCTCCTTGTTCTTAGGGATGAAAGTCGACTCAAAAGGATATGGGGGCTGAATGAGTCATTTTTAAGCTTATGGATCCCTTATCTAACTAATTAGAATCATAATCCTAGTCAAACTCCTAAGATAAGTATAATACCCCAAATTTCTAAAATAATAACAATGTATCATGGACTTACTATTATATATGCTCGTATAATATAGGTCTAAGCCTTGTGTACTTGAAACAAATCAAAGCTATGAGAACCAATTATATTTTTTTAACATGGCTGGCTATTTTAAATAAATAGTCTATATATATTCTTTTATAAAGATTGATTTTTAGGCCCATAAGTAAAATAAACTCCTTATAAGATACAAGTGCAAATTCATCAATGGGACTTAGTCAAAAAGGTATTTACGATATGATGAATCAGTTACGAAAATTACAGGTTTTAATTATGAATCAGTTACGATATTCAATATATTGCCCCTTTGGTCAAGGATATAAATCTGTATATATAAAAACATATCACATGTACCTGCGTCACAGTATCACGACACCAAAACCCTAAACCTATCTAAACAAAAATACGGTAGCAAACTCAAAGTCCAAATACTGGAGCATGCAACGGTAATGCGGGATAGCACACTCGAGTTTCGGGCAGAGTTGGCGATCAAGTAGAGTTCAAGTTCGGGTACGAGTTTGTGATTCATATATTTAGAGTGAGTTCTCATAATAAGTCGTTGGATCCTTGTGTTCGTAGCTGAATCAGTGTCCTTACTCGTCTGCGAAAATGATATGCCCTTTGTTTTCTGATAGGTAATCATTGAGTCCTAGTTTTGATAGCAAGTAGCTAATAAACAAGTCTAATTTGTTAGTTTTAATGGATATAGGACTGTCAGTTTTGACAATTAATATTGATGAACATAACTTATAAGTAATAGAATTCATCGAAACAAAAAAAAGAAAGAAGAAGGTTTTATGAAATAGAGCTCGTTCTTATTTTAGTGGAGAAGTAAAAAGTCTTTATGTTCATGAACTATGAAGTTGCTTACAAATTTTAGTAAAAGCAATAGCTTGATCAAACTAACTTGTGATAATTAGGAATAATGTTTGCGTTTTGGTTAGTTCATCAAATTATACATGTGTTCCAAGATTAAATGGGTTATAGTAGTACGTTTAGTGAGAGTAATTATGCAACAATGCGACACTTGATTTTGGTCATTCAGGTGATTGTTACATATGGTCTTAAGTTTCTAAAACAATTTTTGTTCATCATTTCACCCTACTGTTAGTGCAACTAGTATGCTTATGTTTGTCTTTAAGTTTGACATGAAACTTTTAAATAATTTTTTTGTGTATAATACATATAATGTCAAATGGCTCTTTCGTGCAAAAATAATCAAAATAGACCACTACTAATGAAAATATAGTACATAGCATAAGGCAAGGTATTTAGTTAATCATAAGCTTTAATTAGTAGTCGTTTGATTATGTAGATCATAGATCATTTGATGGGGATGATAGGTTTGGACCTTGTTTAGGCATTGAGTTTGGCTAAGGTACGGATATTCCTCACCCTTTTCTCTTTACCTTTGATATGATATACCAATTGTTTCGTTCGTTTGATTATTCGTACGGATATATCTACTCTATCTTTTTAAGCTTCAATTACTCGTACGGATATTCTATCTTTCACTCACGATACATATTATTTTCTTCTTGTTTATTTGGTCACTTTGTTGGCTCTTTCGTTTGCATTTCTTATTTGTACAGATATTCCGTCCTTTTAGTAAGGACACCTCATGACTTGATTCTCATTTGTTTAAGCTACTTTGATTCATTTGATATTCCGTCTGATTTGCTATCCGTACTCATGACTCATTCATATTCGTTGATATTCTGTTTGATTTGATATTCGCATTCTTGATTCCTTTGATCTTTGTTTGAATGTGATATTAGATCTGTTATCTTGATTGAATTGTTGGTAACTTGTTCAGTTTGCTTAAATCTTTGCTCGAGCTATTTGAACTAGTCATGGAGGTACCATAACCATGTCATTGATGCACCAATGTCATGACACTATCTGTGACAGTGTGATTAGTCCACGGCGTTCCCTTTGAATGATGGCCTTTGATTATTATTAGCTTACATATGTATGTATACTCGTCATTGTACTTGTGTATATGGATATGACTTTGTTTTGCAGGGAACGTATGGATGCATCCTAGGTACTTTGTTTCGTTCAGTTCAGGTGAATGGTTGTGTGTGTGCTATACATCTCATATCACATTTGGTACATCAGGAGTTGCAAATCCTGTATACAACTTATTATGTGGCTATATGGTTATATATGTTTAGGGTTTATTCATGTATCATCTTTAGACATTTATTTGAGCTCGTGGGCATTCCTTCGTGTTCTTGATGCTTATTCATTTGATTCGTATTTCGTATGATATTTGTTTAGCAGGTTCTCATGATTCGTTTCATTCATTCTTTTGTCTTATTACCTTTTTATTATTATATCTGTTCACTGAGCTTTTTAGCTCAGCCGCATTTCTTTTCCTCGCGGCAGGTAACCAGGGGAAGTTGGGATTCGAGTGAAGAGTGCATAGGAGCTCATATTGGACTATTTTGATGGACTAGCATACCACATCTACACTATAAGTTGTTTAGAAGTTGGATTTTGGATCCGTTTCCATCATAGAAGATCTTTATGTTATAGATTTTGTATTGCCTTAGTAACTGGTGTAATTTTGCCAACCATTTTAGTAAAGTCTTATGCTTGCATATGTTTTGGTTTTGTAAATGTGACATTCGGGCCCGTTTCGGGGCGGGGTGTTACAACTATGGTATCAGAGCCAGGTTCCGACTTGTAGTATTTAAGTTATGACCTGTGAGGATTGACTCTAGGTTTTGATCTCCTTATAGTCGATACACATACGAAAAGATCCATCCTTCTTTTTTACGAATAACACAGGTGCTCCTCACGGAAAATGACTAGGTCGTATGAAACACCTTGTATTGCACTCACTCGAAGGTGTTTCAGATAATTCTTGCATTTCCGAGGATGCCAACCCATCCAACCCTCCACCTAGACGATATGGAGGATTCGAGACTGGCATCGCTCCATGAAACCTAAATCTATACGGAACTTAGAACTTGTCGTCGTGGTTGGTCATCGACAAGTCTTCTTGAAAACACGTCAATTAAAATTCATACGGACGGTAATATCACTCAATTTCGGTTATCTACCTTTGTGTTCATAAGGTTTTTCACGACTCCTTGAGTACGGTTCACCATTCGAACCCAAGTATCTCATCACCTTCCAACGGTATTCTAACCACCTTCTCATGACATACTATCACAAACTTCCTCTTGGACAACCAGTCCATTCCCACAATCACATCAAAGCTTCCACGACTCAACGGTATCAACGAACTCTAAGGGTTACGAACAATCGAATAGGATAACAAACAAATATCGAGTCCAAGGCTAGAATGCATATAGGAGATTCCACGTATGCAAATAGACGTGGATCAAATGACATAAGAATCCTTTTAAAGAAAGGATACGTATATGCACCGAGTGAAAACGCAACTAAAGAAAATCAATAGGCGTACCACGACAAATGAACACATAAAAAATATCAATACAAAAGACGGAAATTCTTATACCAATTATCAACTTTACTCGAAAGGCCAAATTAAATAATGTTTTTTATAAAAATCAATTTAAATTAAGAAAGTCACTTTAAGTATAAAAATTATTTTAAATAATAATGAAATTGTCTTAAATGTAATCTTTGAAAAATTTATTTTGGTTGTCATAAAAATCTAGAGATGGTTATCTAATGGTGTATCGTACCTTACCACTATGAATCACCTTAAACCTGCTTTTCATAATAAAATAAAATCTAACACAGTTTTCTCCAAACACCAACACAATACTTCCAAAGGGTTTGTGGTATATCCTATATCATAACACGGGGTCGATTCTTGGATTTGGCTAGTTTCTAGAGAGAGAAACACTTAAGAGAGAATATTCTAGAGAGAAAGTGTTTCTTTGTAAATGGAAATGACTAGCTTACCTCTTCCAAAGTTAGAAGAGGCTATATATAGTACTTACAATATATCGGGTATTTGTACCCGACTTAAAACCGAAAAACGTACTATTAACTATTAAACTACGAGCTATAATAAACAGTAAAATACACGGGGTGACCGAGTCTTTTTCTAATATCTAACAATCTCCCCCTAAGGGAGGTCACCCCTGAAAATACCAAACTTTAATCACTTTAGTCTTTAGCTCGTAGACATTTGATATCTTGTACATTTGGGATAGTAATCTTTTGATTCATCTTACGCTTGTCTTTGACTGTGATCTTGAGCTTTCTTGAGATCATCTCCCAAACATAATCTTACATCATCTTATGGATCGCCATCTTGTGCACTTGTGAAGAAATACATGACATCAGAGTTTGCGGAAGCTTTGACACCTTTATGAGGTCTTTCATAACATCATAACAATGGTTAGGTCGGGTTTCTTGGCTTTTCGGATATTTACTTGATCAATTCAGGAACTGGGAATTTCCATCTCCATCTCCATCTTTAAGATATCCTGTAATGAAACAGTTAGTAATAAAGAGAAAATTGATTTGAAAAGACAGACTAAGTGTTTCTTATGAAAGAATTTTGTAACACTTCGAGAGTTTTGATTGTTTGTCAAATGATCAATAACCGTCAATTCTTATACTGGAACAAGATTGATTCACACAGAATCGCACCATCGTTTCTTTCCAGTTGTCACAAGATTGATTCTTATAGAATCGCACAAGTCACCTACCTAGAGCTTGTTTGATGTTGGCTCTAGCAGGATTTCCATCTTTATTGTGAAAAACCATCGTTTCACTCGGATGTTCTGGCAATATCACAATGATAATGCGTAGGACTCTTAGGATAGACTTGTTTCCACAGTGTGTGAAAGACAAGAGAATTGGATATGTGTCCTAATGAGATTAATTGACAATCTCTTGGCTCTAGACTCAATAGTGCGTTTTGGTTCTAGTAATCGAAGGCTGGAGCAGACTGCCACCTGTTCAATATCAACTAACACAGTGATTCCTCTGATCGTAAAGCAGTCAGATCGCAGATGCGAATTCTCAGTGTGATCAGTGTCAAGGTATTCAAAAAATACGGATATAACTACCTACGAGAAATAATTATACGTCGTGCTGATTACCAAGAGTACAAGATCTCAGAAAAGGATTTCAGAAATCTTCATCCAAATGATTTTGAAGATATGTTCCTACTTAATATTCAAGAAAAGCTCAACCATCTGCCCAAGACAGATAAGACCAGTCTTCACACAGCAGTCAACATGTGGATAAGAAACCTGGTGATCAGGAACCGTGTGGGAGACTTACAGCTCGGGATTGAAAGTTATCAAACAAAGATCAACCTTGAACGTCCAAATTGGGATGCAGCCGACTATTACTTCAAAGAAGATTACACGATTCTCCCTAAGCCAAGAGCCGTTGTCTAAAGAGAAAGAAATGATCAAGAATGTTGATGAGGCTGAATGAAGCTACACAAGTTTAGTGATGGGACGTTGACGAGAGTAATGGAAAAACTGGACCAAATGGTTAAAGACTTTCATCTGTACGAGTACAATAAGGGGATGGAGACTATGAAGTGGTCAGAGGATGACAAGAGAAGAAGCAAAGACTTCATCACAGAGTCTGAGAAAAGGGACGACAGATCAGAATGGGATCTATCGAGTCTAAAAAGCTTTGTTGGAGGGAAGTATATGAGATATTGACTACAGGCTGATCAACAGAACAAAGTGACGACATCGTCGTTACAATCAAAAGGTCAATCTTAATTCTTATTGTGAATAATATACCTTGTACATTAGTAGCTTGTTAATCTCTTGATGGTCAAGTGTAGGAGTAATTTGTATCCCTCAACGATTTGTCTGGGGTAGCAGTTATATGTCTCTATCAGCCTTGCGAATTAAACGGCCACACTTTTCTCTATAATTTTTATAGTCATGTATTTAAATCAATTGATATCCAAAATTTTATAACATATTTTATAACAAATTTTATAACATTTTCTGTTCCTTTTCTGTCTTTGATTTCTATGTCGAATTCTTGTAGAAGTAAAATCCATCGAATAACGCGTGGTTTAGCATCTTGCTTTTTAAATAAGTGCCTTAGAGCTGAATGATCAGTGTGAACAATAGTTTTTGAGAGAATAAGATAGGATCTGAATTTGTCAAATGCAAAAACTACAGCCATAAGTTCTTTTTCGGTTACGGTGTATTTTTGTTGAGCGGAGTTAAGGGTTTTGCTTGCGACGTACATCGGGTGAAAGGTTTTACCATCTTTTTGACCTAAGACGGCTCCTATAGCGAAATCACTTGCATCACACATAAGTTCAAATGGAAGATTCCAATTTGGGCTTACGATCACAGGAGCACATATGGGTTTCTCTTTCAATGATTCAAAAGCTCTTCGACATTCATCTGTCGGGAAAAAAAAAAAAAATAATTTCAAATGGAGTGTCTTTTTCGAGAAGTTTAGTTAGAGGTCGAGCAATTTTCAAGAAATCTTTAATGAATCGTCGATAAAAACCGGCATGTCCGAGAAAGCTTCTAATACTTTTGATATTAGTCGGTGGTGGAAGTTTCGAGATTTCATCGATCTTTGCTTTGTCAACTTCAAGTCCGAGCGCATAGACCCTTGTGTCCGAGCACAATCCCTTCTTTGACCATGAAGTGACATTTTTCCCATTTAGGACGAGATGAAGTCTTTGCAACGTTGGAGCATTTTATCAAGATTATTAAGGCATGTGTCGAAAGAGTTTCCGAAGACAGAGAAATCGTCCATGAATATTTCGACGGATTCTTCGATCATATCGTGAAAGATTGCCAACATACATCTTTGAAATGTGGCAGGAGCATTACATAGACTGAAAGGCATTCGCCTATAAGCGTATGTTCCAAAAGGACAAGTAAATGTTGTTTTTTCTTGATCATTAGGATCGATAGGAATTTGAAAATACCACGAGGGAAACAAAACTTTTTATTTCCAGCGAGTCTTTACTAGCATTTGATCCATTAAAAGGTTTAGGGGAAATGATCTTTTGCGGTTGCTCTCATTGAGTTTACGATAATCGATGGCATACTCGCCAACCGTATGTTGTTGTTGGAACAAGTACATCAATTTTCGTTGGCGTGACCAACTGTAATACACCTTCTTGGTACACAGTGGATAGGGCTAACCCAAGGTCATTGGCAAATTGGAAAATTATGCGGTATCCAGGAGTTTTTCCGATATTTTTTTTAACAACTTCTTGCATATTTGGATTTAACCTTCTTTGTTTTTGGACAACGGGTTTCTGATCATCCAAAAGTTGTATTTTATGGTTGCGGAATGATATGCAAATACCAGGAATATCTGTCGTTTTAAAGCAAAAGGCTTGTTCTATGCTTTTTAAGAATAATTGAGTTTGCTTTCTTTTCTTTGTGATAAGCTAGATGCCTATGATAACAGGAAGAAAAGAGGTTTCTTCCAAAAATACATATTCCAGATTATCAGGAAGAGGTTTAAGTTTAGAGTCGAGATCGTAGGAGGTTCTTCAAGAGATTTTTTGATCTTATAATTAGTATTGATGGTGATTTTTTCGAATGGTGCATCTTCAGTGTCAGATTCAAAGTTAGAGTTTTCATCGGCAGTCATTGCCATGAATTCATCGAATTCAGCAAAGATTTCTTCTTCTAGAAGGGTTCCTTCGATGGAATGAAGAATTTTACTACCTTCGTCTAAAAGAGCGTCGAAATCTTCTTCTAAGATTTCATCGATGACATCGATACTAAAACAGGTATCATCGTTTGAATAGGAGTGTTTCATTGCAGAATCGATATTGAAAATCATTCGTTCAGTTCCAACTCCAAGGTTGAGTTGTTTCTGTTTAACTCGAATAACTGCATCAGCAGTGTAAAGAAAGGGTCGTCCTGAATAGCGAGGAAACTTTGCTTTCTTCGTCCATATCGTGAGATAACAAAATCAAACGGGAAAGGTGAATTTAACAGCTTCTACAAGCATAGTTTCTGCTATTCCAACAGGGTATAGGAATGATCTGTCGGTTTTATCTTACGCTCATTTGGTAGGTTTTAGAGTTGAGGAGTTAATTTGGCATATAGCGAATAATGGCATATGGTTATGCTTGCACCATCGGGTCTCGGCTAAGGCATTTGCAGGAGAAAGTTTTGTCAAAATTACCCTGGAATAGAAAACTTCCAGGGTCTTCCGATTTTATGTGGAACTTTGTTTGTCACATTGCTGACTCTTCATCGCTTAAGAAGCGGTAGGAAGATTTGTTGATTTTATGTTTGTTGCTTATGAGTTCTTAGAAATTTTTCCATAATTAGCATTATAGCCAGACATCGATAAGAGTTACGTTTGATTCGATCGACACAGAATCATATCAAGAAATTTTTCGTATTGAGCTTCTATTTTCTCTTTCCTTAGACGTTAAGGATACGGGATTTTTGGTTTGTACTGTTTGGGTAATGGAGTTTCCTTGACTAGTTTTGGATTTTGTGTTTTTGGTTGTGGTGTAGATTTTTTGTCTTCATCATCGCTATCGAAGTTGATAAGAGTTTCAGAATCATTTTGTTGATCATTTTGGTTAACTGGTGGGTTGTAAGATTTACCACTTCTTGTGAATACGGCATTCATATGCTCATTGCGAGATTACGATGGTTGGTAAGCTTTGGAATTATGTCCTTTTTGGTTTGGTTGAGTGTTACTTGGAAGAGATCCAGAGGGTCGACCAGATTGCTTGTCAGCAAGTCTGTCGAACTTGGTTTCAAGGTTCTGGATTGACGCTTGATGATTTTTTGCTACGGTTTCGAGTTGGGTCTTGAGATCCATGAATGTTTCTTTGACGAAAGCGTTAGTCGATTGCTGAGATTTCATTAAATTGTTGAATTGTTTTTGAAGATCATAAGGTTTGTCATCAGTACTGGATCTATAGTTGTCTCGGTTATAACTACTTTGTTCGTTTGAACGCCAATTATCGCGATTTGAGTCTTGGTCGTGGTAATCATTGTAAAAATGAGTCTTACGAAAAGTTTGCATGAATTTAGCTTCTTCCTCTCGGGATATAGGTATATCATCTTCATTTGGTTTTTTTTCTTTAGCGTGGTTTTAGAGTTCTTTATACTGAGCATCCATTTTCAGGGTCATGGCATCCATTTGGGCCATAATTTTGTCAGTATTGGAATTACTGCTACCTTCATCGGCGAAAGCAACGGTTTTCTTGAGAGATGTTTTGGCTTTTTATTTTTAGCCCACTCGAGCTTGAGTAAAGACTGTATCTTTCGAGAAGCTGATAAGCTTGATTTAGAGTTTTATAAAGGAAAATACCACCAGTTGCGGCATTTAAAACTTCTTGGGTTATTTCGCTTAGACCATAATAGAAGATTTTGATAATGTTGCCTGACCATGACAGTTTTGGAGCATTTCCTTCATACGAATCCAAGCGTCAGTTAGATATTCGTTTTCGTGTTGAGAGAAAGCTCGGATTTCTATGAGGAGTCGGTCGAAAAGAGCTGGGGGAAAGAAGGACGGCTAATTTGGAAACGCGGTTTTAACAGTTCAATACATGTTACGATAGTTCCTAAGTAGTCTGTGAGTTCATCCAACCTTGTTTTTGCACTTCTGCCATTAAGGGATAGGGAAAACATCATTAGGCTCGCGGGTGTGTATGATATTGCACCCAGTACGCGCTCGCTATGGTCTTACCTAATGTGTGATGTGTGTTCCAGAGGAATTAAAAATTGTTTATAAGGAACGGGGTTTTGCGCGCAGAGACTCGCGAATTGGTTTCCTTTGACAAGGGTCAAGTGGTTACCTTTGATAGCAAATTTGTTTGCGGTTTCAGGAATAGTGATTGCGGAACTAGGTGTCGAAGCGACAACATGGTCAGCAGCCCACATGGGTTCATCATCCATTGGAAAAAGATTTTCAAGAGTAACTAGAAAGTGATGGAAGTAGTTGATATCAAGGATTGGTGGATAGACAATTCTTAAGTTCTTAGGTGGATTGTTTCTTTGATTGAATGGAACTCTTCTGTTTCGTCGACGATGTCTTTGATTCAGAGTACGTTCGGGTTCAAGTAACGATTCAACAAGTTCAGAATTGGAAGCACGTTATGCATCTAAGAGAGAAATTGTTTGGGTTCAGTTTGTTGCAGGAAAACTGTCGATGATTTTTTGAAACGAGGGGGGTAAAGAGATTTTCTGATTTTACTACAGAACAGCCTAAGAAATCCCCGGCAACGGTGCCAAAATGTTGAATGTGTTTCAAAAAGCTTTCAAATTTATAAGACTGAAAATGCGGTAATTATATGGAAACCCACGGGTTTAAAGTAAACCACGTATGCAGTATAATCTTTTTAGGTAAGACCAGGTCGTCCACAGGGATTAGAGTAGTGTTCAAATAATCAGAAAGAAAATAGACTTTAACAATTTTGAAAATAATTTTTACTTTACCAATGATAAAAAGTATGACTACTCGGATAGTTGAAAAATAACTTATAAGTGTTGGAAATGATTTGACCTTGAAGATGGGGTGTTAATTTATAAAGACGATTTCTCGTCAGAAAACGTTTTCACAAATCAACTTGTTAACTTAAGACTTATATTTAGTTAACCAGACCAAATGTGTCACTCAAATAATCCAGTTATGATTATATCAAAGCTTATTTTGTTTATCAATTTACGAAAGTAGATTTCTCGGCACAGACGTTAAAGACCATAGACAAATTTTAAAACCACATAGATCATAACGGGTCTTTCGACCTATACCGATATGATTATATAATCTAAGTTGATAAGCAAAAATAGATAAGATGGGATATAATAGGGTTGAAACATAAGCTTAGGATTAAAGCGATCAAGATCATACCAAACACTTATTTATTATCGTAACTTCACCGAGTAGTCATGAGAGATTTAGCCTCTCATGGCTAAGGGGTTCATAACAAAAGTATTTATTACATAAATTTCCATTATTTCAATAACAAGGTAAGAAAACTTCTTCGTTCTTGATCGTTAGATCTTTTCTTCAAGGGAAAAGGTGTTTCTTGGTGTTTTGGTGAAAGGGGAGGGGTATGTGTGTGTAGAGTGGAAATGGTTGTGAGAGGGATGATAGGAATGAGAAATTTCGTCTCAATTTATAGGCAAAATTTGGGATATTGCGGCGGACGTTGTGTGAGTTAATGCGATCGCATTAAATGGCTTTTACTGGAAGTGTGTGGGCACTTACAAATAAGAGCTTGGTTTTGAGGAGTTAATGTGATAGATTTAATTTGACTTTAATTCTTACATTCTTTGGAAAAAGGTGTGGACGCACAATATTGTAAAGTGCGGCCGGTGTTTTGAAATTCAAGACGGAAAGTGCGAAGCCCTTATGAACCAAGTGTGCGGCGGGACATTCTTGAAGGCCTTTTGGTGGACATCTTTCCTTTTCTTGTATTCGCCTCCCCAAAGTGTATTAGATTCATTGAGCCTTGTCATTAGAGTCTTCAATGAACCTATAAGCAATTAAGTTAATTAAGTATCTAAAAGTTCACCCCCGAGAAATGATCAAATATATATAAATAAAGCCATAGCAACACTGTATAATGTTGGGCGTTATCACTATAGACACGCAGAGTGCCATAAAAATACCTTAAACACATCAAACAAATTAAAAGGCGTCTGACATTGAAGTGAGGGGGGCCGGTGGGGGGGGGGCCCCCCCCCCGGGGGGGGGGGGGGTGCACCCGGGACAGTTTCATGCCAAAATCATGACATGCAAAACTTCATACATCTAAACAAGCACAAACAATTAACATCATCAACCAAAACAAATATACGAGTCTAGATAACTAACTTTGCCCACCTGCCTTATGGTGTTGCATCTTAGCTCTTTTTCCTAACTTTAATCTCTCTACTGCTGATTACCTGGAAAATGTGCTTATACGTCAACAGAATGGTTGGTGAGAAACATAGGTTTTCAGACACACATAATCAATCATCCCAAAACAATTTATCCAATTATTGTGATTATAAAACAATACTTTTGCATGACAATTATGCTAACTAACATACAAGCTAACATGCAATTCAATCCAATCAATCATTCAAACACCAAGCAGATAACCTCAATCGCTCTTGGATCATACCAAATCTATTTCCATCTAGCTTAGGCCATAGATACCAGCAAGTAATCCTCCTGGACTAGGCAACAATTCCTTTCTACTAAAAGGCCATGGATACCCGCAAGAACCCTCCTGACTTATTTTCACACTTCAATATCGCATTCTCATAACACGTAGCACATAAACGCAATATTCAGTCACATATAGTCCATGCATTTTACAACTAACACATAATCCTCATAAGCAATTTAAAACTCATTTCAACACTTGCATCATTTCCATCCCAAGTTTAAAACGCAATAAAAAGTGGGACTATGTAACTCACCTGAATGCTCAAAACGCAGCTTCTAATTCCTATCACGCAACTATACAAACAAATAAACAAGGTTACATGCGACCAAGCTAAAAGCTCTAGTCCATGTCACACACATATGTTGGATATATAAGGGTTTTATTAACCATCATGGGTCACCCGGACACCATGCCTAACCTTAACCACCTCATTAACACATTACACCAGTTAACTACAATCTATTCGGAAATGCAGAATTTTAGTGTATCTTTACTAACTTAAAAACCTTACTTGCCGACCTTCATAAATTATACCAAAAATCACCTAAGTTCATTTATGAGTTTACTAACTACCTTGTGATTCCCAAGTTCCCATTACATGTGCAGCTATCCCAAATAAAATCCAACTTCAAAACTGTCCCAATTCGGATATGATTGCACACTAAAATGTATGGCCCTCATTACCATACTTAGACAAATAACTAGAGGCTAATATTCTAGGCTTTCTTTATATACATATTAAACTTAACCACTGTTGATTGACTAACCTTAATTCCAGTTTTATGTTAGGGTTTTACCCTCCCAAACATGACCTGATTCAGACCCGTATTTACTGTTTTGACAACTTTTAGTGTAGTCAATATTTGAATGACTTCCCGAACTCGAAACGACTTGAGGCCAGATTTTTTGAAAAATATATTCCTTGGGCTACTGTTTAGACACCAGAAACACCCTAAAATCGTTATCATCATGGAGATATCATATCATTAACACAACCTTAATTCTGCAAAACCCTAAATCAAGATCTAACGCAAATCAAAACGCACCGTTTGCATAATCTGCAGAATCTGTGCTTTCTATCTAAATTATCCTACGACTAAAAAATATATCATAAAACTCTTATATACTTACTGAATTTTTATTAACCCTAAGATCCATCACATTACATTTACATAGGCAAGAATTAAACTAGGTTAAGGATAAGTACCTCTATAACTAGCTCCTAACACATAACCCTAGCGCAAAACTGATCAAATATCCTGTTCTCCTTGTTCTTAGGATATAAGTTGACTCAAAAGGATATGGGGGCTTGATGAGTCATTTTAAACTTATGGAATCCCTTACTAACTAATTAGAAACATATATCCTAGACAATACTCCGAAATAATATAATACCCCAAATTTCAAAATAACAACATGGTCTGATCGAGAATAGATTTACTATTATATATGCTCGTATAATATAGGTCTAAGCCTTGTGTACTTGAAACAAATCAAAGATATGAGAACCAATTATATTTTTTTAACATGGCTGGCTATTTTAAATAAATAGTCTATATAGTAATCTTATAAAAGGATTTTTTAGGTTCCATAAGTATAAAGAAACTCCTTAAAAGACAAGTGCAAATTCACCAAATGGGACTTAGTCAAAAAAGCATTTTACTATATGAAAATGAAATGCATTACGAAAATGTAACAGTTTAATTAAGAATCAGTTTACAATATTCAATATATAGCCCTTTTCAAAGGATATAAATCCTGTAATATATACAAAACATATCACATGTATACCTGCGTCACAGTATCACTGACAACCCAAAACCCAAAAAACCTATCTAAACAAAAATAACGGTACAAAACTCAAATCCAAATACACTTGGACATGCAACTGTTAATGCGATAGCACACTCAGAGTTTCGGGCAAGTTGGCGATCAATAGAGTTCAATTCGGTACAGTTTGTGATATCATATATTTAGTGTGATTCTCATTAATCAAAGGCGTTGAATACCATGTTTTCGTAAGCTGAAATCAAGTGTCCTTACTCGTCTGCGAAAATGATATGCCCTTTGTTTTCTGATAGGTAATCATTGATCTAGATATTTGATAGCAAGTAGCTAAAAAACGATTCTAATTTGTTAGTTTTAATAGGATATAAGGACTGTCATTTTGACAATGAATATGATGAACATAACTTATAGTAATAGAAATCAATCGAAAGCAAAAAATGAAAAGAAGAAGGTTTTATGAATTAGAGCCTCTTATTTGTAGTGGAAATTAAAAAAGTCTTTATGTTCATGAACTAATGAAGTTTCTTACAATTTTAGTAAAAAAAAGCAATAGCTGAATCAACTAACCTATGTGAAAATTATGGAATAATGTTTTGCAGTTTTGGTTAGTTTCATCAAATTATAACATGTGTTCCAAGATTAAATGGGTTATAGTAGTACGTTTAGTGAGAGTAATTATGCAACAATGCGACACTTGATTTTGGTCATTCAGGTGATTGTTACATATGGTCTTAAGTTTCTAAAACAATTTTTGTTTATCATTTCACCAAAACTTTAGTAGCAACTATTATGCTTATGTTTGTCTTAAGTTTGAACAATGAAACTTATTAAAAAAATTTTTATTGTGTATAGAAGCATAAGTCAAATGGCGCTCTTCGTGCAAAAATACTCAAAAAAACCACTACTAAGAAAATATAGTACTATACAGATGGCAAGGTATTTAGTTTAATCATAACTTTAAATAGTAGCTAGATTAATAGGATCATATAGATCATGTGATGGGGATGATTGTGACCTTGTTAGGCATTGAGTTGCTAGATACGGATATTCCGCACCCTTTTCTCTTTACCTTTGATAGGATATACCAATTGTTTCGTTCGTGATTATTCGTACAGGAATAAATCTACTCGATCTTTTTAAGCTATCATCCCGTACGATAATTCTAATCTTCACTCAACTTACATATTAATTTTTCTTCCTTGTTTATTTGCACCTTGTTGGGCTCCTTTCGTTTGCATTTTCATAATTAGTAACGAGATATTTCCGTCCTTTTATAAGGTCCCTCAGGACTTTGATTCTCATTAATTGAAGCTACTTTGGATTCATTTGATATTCGTCTGATTTTTTTTTTTTCTATCCGTACTCAGGACTCATTCATAATTCGTTGATATTTCTGTGTGATTTGATATTCGCTTCTGATTCCTTTGATCTTTAGTTTAGAATGTCTGATATTAGTATCTGTATCGTTGATGAATTTTAGTAACATTGTTCAGTTGCTTAAAATCTTTGCTCAGAGCTATTTTACTGAGTCCTGAGGGACCATAATCCCAACCATGTCCATGAGTGCCACAATGTCATGACACTAAACTTACAGTGTGATTAGTCCCACAGACGTTCCCCTTATTGAATGATGCCTTGATTATTAGTTATCTTAACATATGTCTGTATACGCGTCATTGAACTTAGTGTATAAGGATATGACGTTGGTTTTGCAGGGACCGTTATGGATGCATCTTAGTACTTTGTTTCTTCAGTTCAGTGAATAGGTTGTGTGTGTGCTATACACCTCATATCACATTTTGGTACATCACACGGAGTTCAAATCCTAGTATCCAAACTTTATATGGCGATATATGGTTATAATTATGATTTAGGGTTTATCATGTATCAGCTTTAACAGTTATTTACTCGTGGCATTTATCCTTGCGTGTTCGTGAAGCGTATAATCAATTTGATTCGTATTTTCTATATGATATTTGTTTAAGCATTCTCTGATGATCGTTCATTCAATCTTTTTGTCTTAATTATTACCATTTTATTATATTATATCTTTCACTGAGCATGTGAGTTTCAACGCATTTCTTTCCCACGGGCAGTAACCAGGGGAAGTTAGGAATCAGTGAAGATTCATAGGTAAGCTCATATTGGACTATTTTGATGGACTATAAAGCATACCACAACAACACTTAAGATGTTTAGAAAGTTGGATTTAGGATCCGTTTTCCATCATAGAAGATCTTATATGTTATATGATTTTTGTATGCCTTAGTAACTGTGTAATTTTGCCAACCATTTGTAGTAAAGTCTTCCGTTTCGCATAATTGATTTCCTGGACAATGTGACATTCTGCCGTTTTCGGGCGGGGTGTTAGAACGAGTTCGGAGCCATGTTCTGACTTTGTAGTATTTAAGTATTATGACCTGTGAGGATTGACATCTAGGTTTTACTTACGATGCAATATCTAAAGGTTTTTATAATCTCTGAGATTGGTCGCTAGTCTTTTCGTCTGGAGAAAGATAAAAAAATAAACTTTAATTATGACCTGTGAGTATTGGGTAGACTATATGTTAAACAATTTCTATCGTATCATTCCTTTACTCAATTTGATTCAGTTCGTGTTATTAGTATGAGTATTCATGAAAGTTCAATTTGTTCACTACAAAGAAAAACTAAAGGATGCGCATCGAAAGCGAGTAGTGAATCAGCAGAGGTTAGATTCCTATAAAAATTTTGTTGTGTTTAGTTGTTCTATACGAATATTATGTCTTTCTCTTGTATTGGGATATCTTTGAGTTTTAATAAAAAAAGCTTTTGCTTATACATGGCGGTTTTTTGCTAAAATGTCTCTTAATAATCGGTATTCTTTTGAATCAACGTGTGTGGATGTAAGTTTCCTGATTATCGTATTCTTTGAATCAACGATAGTTGAAGATTGTTGCTGGTATTCAATTAATCAAACAGATTCAATTTGTTCTCCCATTTAATTGTTTTCGTAGTATTCACCGGAATCAACAGATTCAAAGTTGCTACCTTGATTTTTTTCACTACATCAGTATGGCATTAGGTGCTAGGCTAAGTTTCGCGAATGTCTAATCTGATGTTTTGTTAATTGCTAGTTAAAGTACTAAAGATCCCTGTGAAGGCATATTTGTAGATCGTCATAACGAGTGTTGTGCACATTCAAACAAAAGCCAACATGTATCGTGGCTGGGGCTTCTAATATTGACTCGACCAAAGGAATTTAGTTTTTGAAGATAATCTTGTTTCAAAGTTGTTGGTCGATTCAGTGGTCAAGCTCATTTTTTCATCTCTAAGCACATTAAAATTTTCATGAGTGTAACAAAACTTAATATCCTTAACAAAAAAAGAAAAGAAACTCATACCGATAACGAATTACGTGCATACCCTTAGAGACGTCGCGGTTATCACTTTGTACGTGTCATTAGCATAGAGAGTAACCGAGTGGAGGAAGTCTACACTTTATTAAAGTTTTATGTTGCCTAAACACTGCGAGATAGTTATTCAGAGATGGAAATCGTCCTCAGTTGAAAAAATAACTTCGTCTTGTAATTACTTTGTATAATTTCCGCGGTCGGCAATGTTTTTTTTAGAGGGTAGAATCTTATAACACCCATTAAATAAAATATCTAGAATATTACTAGGCACCGTTATTAAGGATATAATAAAATAAAAACCATAACGGAATGTTTCAACGATTTTTATTCATTAGTACGTTATTATTTTTGATTCGATCTAATTTCGTGGGGACAACTTTTTTGTAGACTGTAGAATATAATACCCCCAAATGTCTAATACATAACAATGTATCTATGGACTGACTATTATATAGCTCTAGTAATATAGTATCTAATCTTTGTGTATTTGAACACAAATCAAAGCTATGAGAACCATTTATAGTTTTTTAACATGCGTGGATATTTTAATCAATAGTCCATATTACATTTCTATTTATAAAATTTGATGTTTAGCCCATAAGGTAAAATAAACTCCTTATAGATACAAGTGTAAATTCCATCAACGGTACTTATCCAAAAGGTATTACGGTAAGATGAACAGTACAAAATTACCGTTTTAATTATGTAATCCGAGTTACGTATTCAATACATTGCCCTTTGGTCAAGATGTATAAAATCGTAAATATAAAAACCATCACATGTACCTTCGTCACAATATCACAACACCAAAACCTCTGGACCTATTCTAACTAAAAATACGGCCGGCAAACTCAAATCCTCCAAAATACGGGAGCATGTCAACGGTAACAGCGGGATACACACTGAGTTTCGGCAAGATGCGATCAAGTATGATCCTGTTCGGTACGATTTGTGATTCAATATAGGGAGTGAGTTCTCATAAAAAATCGCTGGATCCTTGTTTCATAGCTGAATCAGTGGCCTTACCGGCCTTCAAAAAATCCCTTTGTTTTCTGACAGTAATCATTGAGTCCTAGTTATTGATCGCATAGTTAAATAAACAAGGCTAATTTGTTTAGTTTTAATGGTTATAGGACTGGCAGTTTTGACATTTCATATTGATTGAACATAACTTTAAGTAATAGAAATCATCGAAACTAAAAAAGAAAGAAAAGCTTTATCAAACACAAATATACTCGTTTCTTGTTTATGGAGAAGTAAAAAGTCCTTTATGTTCATGAACTATAAGTTGTTTACAAATTTAGTAAAAGGCAGCAGCGTTTATTAAACTAACTTGTATAATATATAGAATAATGTTTGCGTTTTGAGGTAGTGCATCAAATGTATACATGTGTTCCAAGTCTTAAATGGTTATATTAGTACGTTTAGTGAGAGTAATTATGCAACAATGCGGCACTTGATTTTGGTCATTCAGGTGATTGTTACATATGGTCTTAAGTTTCTAAAACAATTTTTGTTCATCATTTCACCCTACTGTTAGTGCAACTAGTATGCTTATGCTGTCTTAAGTTTGACATGAAACTTTAAATAATTTTTTGTGTATACTAACATATAATGTCAAAATGCTCTTTCGTGCAAAAAAAAATCAAAATAGACCACTACTAATGAACATATAGTAACATTAGACATAAGGAGAAGGTATTTAGTTAAGCATAATGCTTTTAAATATAGTAGTCGTTTGAGATTATGTGAGATCATAGATCATTTGATGGGATGATAAGTTTAGACCGTGGGTTTAGGCATCGAGTTTGCTAATACGATATTCCTCACCGATTCTCTTTACCATTTGTTAGAATTCCAATTGTTCGATTTTCGTTATGATTATTCGGACGGATATAACTAGTCTATCTTTCAAGCTTCAATTAAATTCCGTACGGATATTCTATCTTACACTCCACGATACATATTATTTACTGCTTGTTCATAATGGTCGCTTTTTGGCTCTTGATCGTTAAATTTCTTATTTGTACAGATAGTTCCTTCCTAAGGTGACACTCAGACTATTCTTATTTGTTTCGAGCTACTTTTGATTTCGTTTGATAATCCTGTCTGATTGCTATCCAAACTCAATACTCATTCATATTGTTGTGATATTCTGTTTAATTGAGATATTCCAGTCTTGATTCCTTTGATCTTGTTTTGAATGTGATATTAGAGTCCGTAATCCTGATAAATGAATTATTGGTAATTTGTTCAGCTTGCTTAAATCTTTGCGCAAGCTATTAAAACTATCATGGAGTACCATGAAACCATTCCATTGATGCACCAATTCATGGACACTATCTGTGGTCGGAATGATATCCACACGTTCCCATTTTGAATGTTTTGGGCCTTACTATTATTCATTAGCTTACCTATGTATATATAACACGTCATTGTACGTGTGTAATGAGATAGACGATTGTTTTGTAGAGCGTATGGAGAGCATCCTATACTTATGTTCGTACAGTATCAGGGTGAAATGTTGGTGTAATGCTATAACACCAGCCCTATCACATTTGTACATCAGGAGTTGCAAATCGGGGCACAACTTATTAGTATGAGCTATAAGGGTTTTAATATATGTTTAAGTGGTTTTATTCATGTTCTCATCTATTAGACTTTATCTAGCTACAGTGGGCATTCCTTCGTGTTCTTGATTCTTATTCATTCGATTCGTATTTCGTATGATATTTGTTTAGTAGGTTCTCGTGATTCGTTTCATTCATTCTTTTGTCTGATTACCTTTTTATTATTATATCTGTTCAATTACTGAGCCTCTTTTAGCTCACCCGCATTCTTTTCCCCTCGGGCAGGTACTAGGGTATTGGGATTCGAGTGAAGAGTGCATAGGAGCTCATATTGGACTATTTTGATGGACTAGCATACCACATCTACACTATAAGTTGTTTAGAAGTTGGATTTTGGATCCGTTGCCATCATAGAAGATCTTTATGTTATAGATTTTGTATTGCCTTAGTAATTGGTGTAATTTTGCCAACCATTTTAGTAAAGTCTTCCGCTGGCATATGTTTTGGTTCCGTAAATGTGACATTCAGGCCCGTTTCAGGGCGGGGTGTTACAATAAGGCCCAAAATTTATTTTTTATTTTTATTTAATTATTAGTTAACTAATTATCGTCATTACCTTAAGTTTTCATAAAAACCTAAGCTAATTTGGGTAAGCCTTTTTACATAAA
>BQNB010050254.1:2207-41595 GCA_026074375.1 Tanacetum coccineum | reverse complement strand
TCATACACAAAGTAAGCATTCTTATATAAACATGACCATTTTTTAAGCCTTTTCTTAGTTACAAAATGACCCAAACAGAAAAAAAGAAATTCAATGACCTAAATGGGACAAATGATTATAAAAGGTTGTTAATTTCGACAAAGAAACGGCCAGCCTTTAATTAGAACTCGCTGACTTTCATTTACCAGATTTAAGTGTAGAAATTTTTAGGTGGTTTTACCATTCTCAAAAGCAAAGAAAATACATACTTTAGGAGAGCGCCACACCAAGAAGGTTGTAGATAAAACTAATAGTTTAGATCAAGATCTTTAAGCATCATTTTCTCTTCTATTTCAACCTTATTTGCTGAACACCCAAGTTTTGTAAAGGTTATTTACCCGTCAACTCGGCTACATGTTGACTGAATTACCAAATTATTTGTTTATTTTCTCAAGTATGCCATAGATTCTTCAAAAATTAAAACTTGTTAGAGTATTGAAAAAGGAAGCAGAACAAACCCTTTTGTTATGAGGTATTTTGGATTGTGTTTTCTGTAACAACAGGGCGTCGGAACCCTCCAATTGCGTCAAGTAAAAATCCTGTGAAACACCATAGTTTCCAATCCATGCTTTGCGTTAAGCAATCTCCTCCATTTTATCCTCCTGCATTATATAATAATCACACCCAAGTCACCTATTTGCAGCACTATATAACTATATCTCTATTCAAACATATATAAAGAGTTGCAAGATTGAGCTTGAGTGCAACGTATTTCTACAAAATGGGGCAACCAAAATCAAATAAGAACTGGTTGCAAAGGGGTAGTAAGTAGTAAGGGGAACACTTCGATGACAATTTAAGGCGTGTTTGGGATTACATACTTGTGGCTCGTGCTTATATAACTTTTCTTGAATAAACACATTGTTGGTGTAAAGGGTATTTTAGTTTACCTAGAAAATGGCAATGGCCTTATATGTTGTACCCATAGCTACAGACTCTACTTCGCCATTTTAAGAGTTAACTTTCTGAAACATAGAATGAAATGCAAGTCACTTATCATCGATTATGATGATATTAAATTAATAGAGTTTAAAGTTGTAGCTATTAAAGGAACAAGCCCTCTGCTTAGCTTATCGATAAAGTGAGACATGAAAATATAAAGTTTGAACATTAACTTTAACCATTCTTTGTAGAACCAACTTTTTGTACAGAACATACAGAACCGATTTGGACCAATGAGAATTTAGTATTATTAACTCTTTTTTATCTAATCCAAAAGGGCATATTAGTAAAACATATTTTCACCTTTCTATTTAATTTTATTTTTATAAAAATTCATTTTTAAGCCTTATAATTTTTGAAAAAATTAAAAAATATTTTTTTTAAATTAATTTTTTTACATGCATGTTTTAAAAAAAACAGGTGCATATATGTTTTCTGTAAATTACTAAATATTGTAAATTTACATATGTTTCTTGCATAACATTGTTTAGCCATCAAACTTTTTTTTATTTAAAATGGTAATTGAACATATATTTTTAATGGACATTTTTTAATCTTTGAATTTTATAACCAAAAACATAAACATATACATGTAATTTTTAAATTATAACAAACCAAAATATAAGTAGAATACACAAAATTTGATATCAAATAAAACACAATTCATATACAAATGTATATTGTTAAGTACAAATGTGAAGAGATTCTAAAACATGTATGCACTCTTCGTAGAACATACATGCACTCTTCATAGAACATACATGCACGCTTTACAATCTGATCAAATTCGTTAGAAAATACGAGTACACTCCAAAAAACATATATGCACGCTGCTCGAGAACATATGTGCAAGACTTCTAAAAACACAAGTACATCCATCCATTGATCATGCATTAAAGTCTTCATCGTCTTCATTTTCAGGGTGTCCGCGAGTACCACGTGTGCATAGTGGTCTTCATGATACACATTTATCATCTCCCTCGTATTGTATAATCTGTTTCAACAAGATTAAAAAAAATAATAGGACGGTAGCCAAATACATCGCCAACCTATAGAACATATGTGTTTCAAAAGATAAAAAAGTTAATGGAAAAACATGCACATGTATTTTTCTAAAAACACTAGACTCGAACATTCGGACGAACATATGCACATTCGATGAAAGATCATCATCATTACCTGTAGTCCCATCCTTTCAAATAGAACATTTCTAACAGCCTTCATTGGCTGTCCGTTCTTCATCATCACCGTACCATCGATATGTTTAACTCTAACAGCCAAATCATGCAACAACGAACCCGACTTCTTAGAATTATCCAAACCAACCTTTAAGGAACCCTTTATTCATCTCTATCAACCCATAACCAGAAAACAACCACAAACAGATCCAGTAATTAGCAATAGACAAAATCCATGCCAACCAAGATACCAAGTAAGTTAAAAAAACGGATTTGTCACCATGTGTATTGAATAATGAATCGAACATATGCCATTTTCTTTAAACTGCATTATACAGTTATAATCAAGACATATATGACAACTATATGACTTTGAATATTACAAATATGTTAAAACTGATTTGGTTTATCTCAAAACTTCGGCACCCATCCAACTCAAACACATATGCTAAAAAAATAATATATACATGCAAGATACATATGCAATACAAATTTACCTATTTGCTATTCGGTATAAAACACAAAGTATTAATAGCAATAACTTTGGTCTGTGGTCACAATTTCATTACTACGTCCTTGTTGAATTAAAAAAGAAATTAATGTTTATGTTCCAATTACGCTACCTTTCTTACTGGTCCTAACATATATGAAACATTATGGATTCTAGTTTGGTTAACAATCAAGGCTTATCTATTTTGTAACATCAGAGGTTGATATAGACAAGAAAGCAAATCTAGATAGACTTACCGCACCGCCTCGCCATGCCATAAACAATAGGCGGGATCTTGATTCCAATACTTGTTCAGAAAGCCAAAAATTGAATAAGAATTGAATTCTTATATTATAGATCTGAATCTATACCTCACAAGACCTTTATTTTATGATTCGGATCAACCATGATAGGCGGCGCCACCATGTCGGAGAGACAAACCACAATCACAACCGCAGCCATAAACACCATATCCTTATGGTTAATCGAATTTGTGTCATTTTTGTTAGTTTATTAGTAGCCGTGGCGGTTGAATTTTTTTGAGGTGAAGAGAAAATGATAGATGAAGATAAAGAAAGAAGGGAAAATAATACATGGTAAATGATAGATCCATATCTGACAGAGGGTTTAGAGGGGTGAGTTAAAATTCCATTATTACCCTTTTGGCTTTGCAAACATTGACTTGATCTTTTAGTTTATTACATTATTGGCACAATTCTTTGTAGCCATTGATTAAACAATCTAACGGTTCATAAGGAGTTCTGTAGGTTCTGTACAAAAAAGTGGTTCTGCAAAGAAAATGCCACTATATATATATATAACAAGAGGCATTTGACCATTTTATATCACCTCATAATGCCATGTCATCATGGATGTCATGTCATTACTATTTTTTTTATTTTTTTGGGTAAAATTTGTTTTTTAGTTTGCCATGTTATCATATTTTATTTTTTTGTATAATTTATTTTTTTAATAATATATTTGAAAATTTAAAAATAATGTCATTTACAAGATTTGAACTTGACTCTTTTGTGATATTAACAAACTACATAACCACTAGACTAGGTGGGTTTTTTGTTTATATCTTGCAACTCAAAATATATAAGCTCATTCCAAAAAAAATATAATAATTACCAAAAAAATACTCCTAATCCACTTATTCTATTTATTCATTCTAATCTTTACAAATCCTTAAAAAACATCTGATTCTATTCATCATTCGTATCTTTTCAAACCCTAAAAAACATCATTTTTCTCTTTACTTTTAGGTTTTACTTACTTTTGATTCATACTCTTAATATATTAAATGTAATTTGTATATCATATCAAGATCAGATTGTATATCATATCAAATGACTTATATGTATATGTTATGCAGGATGTTGATCTTAAGTTACTTTCCAAACAAGAATACTCGCATGACTTGATTCTTGCCTTTAGGCTCGAGGTAATCGTCACTTCAATGATGCTAGCATGCTTGAATGATAAGGATGCTTTATGCCATCTTTGTATTACAGGCTAATAATATTTAATATCATTAGTATTCATGTACTGTGATGTCGACCATGAGGAGGATCTTAATAAGCGAGAAAGTAAGTTACTTCTTTTTCAGTTATGGTTCTTCTTTCAGTTTTTCCTTTACTATATGCTGTTGTAAAACCATATTCTTCTGTGTGATACATGCATCAAGCGTCTTAATCGTCCACAACTGGGTGTTACTTAAGACAAATACTCGCACACGATTATGATGGTTTGAGAACAAAACTGACTTATGTAGCGGGTGGTGGTTCCAAGCAGCTTATAATTGCTGATTTACAAGCATAAAATAAGCAATCCCAAACACCATCTAAAAGTCTAAGGAGATTAGTATCTTTAATACCTAGAAGAGTCTGCAACTGATGCCAAGGCAGTCAAAGCGCGTTTATTTAAGTAAATTCTTCATTTCAAGTTTAATTGTTGTATCATATATCATTTATATTAGGTATCGATTCAGAAGGTGCAGGGTTCTTTTGATAAAAGGTACTACACGTTGCAAAAAAAGAAATTTAATTTTTTTCATATAACTTGAACAAATTTATTATACATTCCTACGTTTTACAGTGATGGAAGTGATAACGCAAGCCAGCATGATCGTAGCTTGATGACATACTTTGGCACCATTGATTTAGAACGAAGCATAAGTAGTCGCCGGACATCCATTGGATCTGATATCATGTTGTCAAGGTCTAACAGCAACTCAGGTTTTAATACACCTAAAAATGTGAAGCTGACAAAAGACAGATCATTACAGTGGGATTGGATAAATAGTACAGAAGAGTCTTCAACGAGTACTTTAGAAGGAACTTCTAAGGAGGATTCTTTAGATGCCGAGAGATATCTACTTGTTACAATGGTAAACCAATAAACAAAGGGCTCTACTACATCAGAAGGTTATTACTAAAGCAGGGTGAATTTGCAACTAATTTTTGTCATTGTAATAGCCAATTGTGTGACTGCTTCTTCACATATGACTAGCGTAAGCGCAAACGATACCGCTTCTATGGGAACCATGAATACTCAGCGGGTATCATCTGAATATACATTTGGTTTGGAAAGTTTCACTGATCATCGAGTGTAACCACATTGGAAATCAATTTTGTACCGGTCGATACATCTCATAAGCCACGTACGTATGTTTTTGCTGTTATCTTACTTCTTATATCCAGTTGTAAATGATTTAAACTTTTTCTTCTTTTTTTTTATCTTTTCGGCTTTTTTTCCTGTGTTTGATTCCTTCTAAAATGTTCGTCCAGGGATTCACCATGTTACAAAAACGATGATGCGTGCCAGAAACTCAAACAGGCGTCGTAATCGGCCAATTCCTTTACGTCAGCCATATATATAATTTTTCAATTACTTGATTGTTGCAAAACTCCTAAAGTTTGTAGTTTCTTATTTCAATGAAGGTAATCAAATTAGTTGCTACTTATTTTACATTGTACACATGTTAATTATATTCGTTTTCTTGTCTGCAACCATATTCTTTGGTTCACTTGTGACAGTCGGGGTTGTATTGATGACTATATTGATATCGTTGGTCGTGATGTTACAATCATGTGAAAGTCGGAACTCTGGAGATATTGAAATGTTAAGATCAGTTGGCGATCTTAATGCTGATCACTATGATTATTGCAAAATGGCCTATCTACACGCTGAGCTTAATAACTTTGAATCGTTTTATTTGCCTGAAAATCGTTTTAGTTGCAAAACCCGCCGATTTTCCAGCTTTAACAGTCTGTATTGCCTTATGTATCTTTTAGGTACCCGCAAAACATATTCTTCCTGTTGCAATAGTTTAATACCTGCTCAAAGATAGTTTTTACTTGGTAAAGTAACATGACCTGCTATTATTCTATGGTTCAGAAAGTTCTGGTAGTCATTTAGAGAGATATCATATTGCTATACATGTAAAAAAAGTTGGCATGGACATTTTGTCAAGCTCACTTCATTAGAGTGTTATTGCTGCTGTCAGCATAACAATCATGCTTTGATTGTTTAACTATCAGGTTGTTGTTAACACTGTAATTCAAGATGAGAAAGAATTTCTCAATAATATTATCAAATCCAATAACATGAAGTGCCTCACTACTCCGTAAGTTTTTTAATGACTGATCAGTGTTTTTATAAAATCATTTGCAAAGCAGAAATGCTGAACGACCATGCTTTTACATGTCATGACAGAAAAAAGTTAAACATTAACACATGCTTCAATACACAAACTATATTTGAACCCTTTTTAGAGAATTGAATGTCGAGTTGTTTATTTTGCACCCTTTTCTATAAATCAGGTCTGCACTGGAAGGTGATTGTGGGTTCTTGGCTGCCAACCTATATGCAAAGAGTGTTTTTGGGGAGGACACCTTGGTAAATTTGAGCATTGAGAAGCAGGGAGATGGTAAGCTAAGTGATATAACTTGATATGTTAGGATATTCTTATAAACTAGACAATAAGTTAAATAGAACAAATAAGAGGGATTCAGAAGCTATTGTCATGATTTCTTAGGAGTTTTAAATAGGCTTAGTTAGGTATTAGCGGAGATCATGCTATATGTATTGAGTATGAAATTTTGTTGGGTAAACGTAGAGGTTGCGAATTAGTCAATTTGGGTTGGTTTGGATCATGGGTCAAATTCCAGAGTCATACAGTGGTTACTCTTTTTTGGCATGCCATGAAAACTATGAAATCCATCTTATAGTTAATATTTGAGTATAACCTTCCACCTTCAAAAAATTGCAAGTTTCTTCCATCTTATGTGGTTTGGGTTATATTTTTTTAGAATTTTACGAGGGTGAGTGTTTGGACCTTGAGAACGGATTTAGGTTTTAGTGTATTTGGCTATCTTGGTCTCTGTTGGTTGTGCTTCTTACCTATTTGTTATATGATCTTAATGTTAGCTGCAGAAATAATTACCTCAACGGACAACATTAGGAAATCTCCTAAACAAAAAGCACATCGAATTTATTATATGAAGCAGATGGAAACAAAATTTCGTAAACACAAAAATGGACAAGTAAACTTCCTTTATAATATTCTCTTGCTTTTGTTTATTAATGAAGTTTTATAAAATTGAATATTTTTGTTTACACAAGCTTGGCCAATACACGATTAGAAGACATGTATGAGGTTTGTTCTTGGCTAACTTCTAAACTAGAGTTGGAAGGTAACTAGCAGTTTAATCATTTAGAAAAAAACAATCTTTGCTTATGTGAAGTTGGAGTTCACTATAAAAGTATCTAACTTATGTTTTAGTTGGCATAGAGCCTTAGATTGTATTGTCATATCTTCTATCTTAACTGCATTTTTTGTGTTGATTATTCATTTGAGCGTGACTATGAAAAAGGCCCACATTTTCAACCTTTCCTCCACTTCACGTTACACGTTTAATGCGAAACTTTAACTTCATACGTCCATACCATAACACATTCATGAGCGTGTAATTAAGGAGGAATGGGTCGGCATGCACAAGGCCTTGAGTTAGCATTCGTATATATTTACGGTACTGATGACGTATGTGGTCTAACAGACCTAATCCGTCTAAAGGAACACCGGTATGGGCCACTTGGTATATTGTACTAAGTTAGATGATTGGATGGATGACGTCGGATAGACGGTCCATCTGGATGCTAGGCACGGGATGCTAGGTCCAGGATGCTAGGAACAGGATGCTAGGTCCAGGACGCTAGGCATAGGATGCTAGGTCCAGGACGCTAGGCCCATGACGCTAGGCCCAGGACGGGAGGCGTCGGATGGACGGCCCCGGATGGACGACACGTCAGGATGGCGGGCGCATCCGGACAAAGACTGGATGAAAGGCACTGCATTAACCACCAGGTAATAGCCATGCGCACCTGCCACCCAGATATTAAGGGATATGCTCCCCCGATTTTAAAGGATATGTCCCCTATGATGATGTCATCTACAGTGTTTAAGGTACTATAAATACCACCATTTATGGTGGTAAAACACACACTATCTTATCTCTCTCTCTACTCTCTCTCTCTCTCTACTTGTATGTTCATATTATATGCATAATCTCTCTAGTAGAGTTCTGACTTGACCGTCGGAGGGTGGTTCCTAAGGCTTCGGCCTCGGGTCACTTTCTAACGGGTTCTCTCTTGTTTGTAGCAAACTTCTATGCTCGGGATAAGGATGGATAGCACGTGGGAGCCATCAGTACTAGCCCGGTGGAATTATGCTTCAACAAATTGGCGCCATCCGTGATACCCGTTATTCAATAAGAATTGTGGGTATCATTTTTGTTTATCTTCATTTCACTTTTTCTAACATCGTTGTCATCCGTCCAAAGCTAAGAAAGTCATTCGGTATGTAAAAATCAAATACAAAATATTTCATTTTAGTTTTCCAAAATATTGAATACCTTAACACACTTAGGCCATTAAAGTTTTAATCAACTCCTTTACCATACTTTTTGGGCCTTTCAAAACAAAATGGCCAACGGCCAAGTCAAATATAAAAAAAAACTTTCATTTCAAATTTGGAAAATAATATATCTTTTACCACACCTGGACAATACAAGTTTTCCAAAATATTAAATGTGTGGCCGCTTGGACCTTTCAAGAGGGGACAAAGAACCTTACCACCAACCATGCCTTTTGGTTTACCCGGCGGTACTATATGGGAACATGTATGTAAACATTACATCAGCCGTTCGGCACACCTTCGTTTCGTATGAGGCCGTTCGATACTGCACTGGGTTTGTACAAGGGGTTTCTTGGTATGATGACATTTGGTAGGAGTCGTCCGGTCAGATGTGATCTGGTATTGTACCCGTCCGTATTGAAATGGGTTATGTACAAGGGTTTTATTTTTTGACAAGGGGCGTCCAGTGTTATCTCACCGGATACAATGTCGCTCGGTATTTTATTGGATACCTACAAGTGGTGGCTCGGCATGGTTTATTTCGATAAGACCCCATCCGGTAGGCGGTTTCCCGAGCTCTTACTCCCTCGATATGAAGGGCGGGTATAATATCCTTCGGTAGTCATGCAAAAGGCACGGTATGTCATATTATATTTTGTCATGACTATACCCTTGTATTCTTCAAATACTACGTAGTATTATTGTAAACTTAACCAAACCATTAGTATGCATACCGGTAGCATGTGGGGAACAGCTTCCGGTAGGATAGCTGAAGGCATCACACATAATGTTGCACAACTGTTTTGTTACGTAGCATATAACCCACTCTACAAAACCAGACCCGAATTAGTGATTTACGAAAGTAACGAGATAGAAATGGAAAATGTTGGAAGATAAAATTTAATGGTGAAATAAAAGTGTATGAGTGTTCAAAAAATAATGTGAAATAATTATGTTATATACTACAAAGTTGGAAGTATGTGATGGTAAAATGTATAAAAAAATTAGAGGTAGGATACGTGTATAGCGGTAAAAGTTGGAAGAAATGGTAATTATTGACACGTGTAACAAAACTCTTAGTAGCGCCTATGGATGGGAATATGGGATACATGGCTAGTGCTCTTCATTCTCGATATTTACTTATCTCAGGCGTGTAGCTTTTTTTGCGGCACCCATTTTTCAAAAGCTTTGTAATTGTTTTATGTTTGATAGCAAAAAGTATATGAACTGTTTGTCAAAAGCCCATCGGAATGTACAAGGATGATTCATGATCGTTCGGTGTTATTTTGTTTGGCATTGTGCACGATTGGTACAATGGTATGGCATGATGACGTTCGGTAAGGGCCGTTCGGCTCAGTATTCTACTAACCTTGCAAAAGGGGGCTTGCATGATGACGTTCCGTAAGGGCCGTCCGGTATTGTACCGGGTTTGCACAAAACTATTACATCGTTCTTTCGGTAAGGTTTAGTCGGTGATTTTCTTTGGCATGGCACCTTCCGGTACTATAATAAGGTATACACGAGGGCACACCATTAGTCTCTCGGTAAGGGTCGTTCGGCATGATGTCCTGCAAGGTTATGTAAGTTCTAGAATTTCACCTTATAAATGTCATTTACTACCATGCACACATAAAAGCACAAAGTAGGATAACATTAACATTTTTGTCGTTTGTTAATATATAATTTTGTACGCTTCATGCACATGTTATTAACTTATGGGTTAAGGATCGATTTTTGAGTTCCGTCACCAGCACGTTACTTATGAACTTCTGATTATACAGACGTCAACATTAAGAATATTGAGCCACCGCCTAGATTAACTACTAACTCTTATCAGCCGCTGACTTCGATTGTCATTTAATCTTTATATTTTAATCCCAACAAGCATTAATCCTACCGTTTAACACAAAGTTTGGATACTTTAAACCTCATATTTTATAACTCAATGTTTTTTACCATCGGCTATTGTGTACTATTGGAGCATCATATAACTTCTGGTTTCCTATATTATGGCCCATCTACTAACTTCATTCACGTAGTAAGCTCCAATCGTCAGGGTAAGACCACGAACTTCAATTATTAACCATGACCCAACAAACCTTCAAGCCCGGTTATGCCCTAACGAACTGGTGTCATGTCGCCAAAGACCTCTGTTACCTTGTCTAGTGATCTCTGATCATTGATCAAGGTCTTTAATTGTACTGGACTTCCGAATTGTAGACAACATGGGTGGTGTCGCGGTAGACGCATGACCAGAATAACATATCAACCACCACCTGTGAAGGCGAACTTCAACATATAAGTCCACGGCCTAGTTTTGATGCTTGTGTTTCGAATCCTTATCTCCCATTTCTGTCCATCAGTTACTTGTGTTTCGGTCTGAGCTCTAACCAATCTTCAAAAAATCCGTTCTACAGTCATATCAACTCTACCATTCGAATTCTAACCTACATAAGCCCAGACCTACCATCCTATATTTTTGCTTCAGTCACAATGATATTGATTCCGAAGAGCGTCGTATCCTTCTCGTCTGGATCGTCAAAAGCTCGCGCGGGGAGACGACGCATAGAAAGAGTTAACGGTGCAACATATCAAAGCCTAACGGACCAGGTGTGGCAGATCTCTCGGGGTATTATGATCGAATGGAGCTGTTAGTACAAAATAAGTATCGGGCTTAGAATAGGGCTCAAATCCTTCGTTGGGTCGGGCCTTCAAATGATTTGGGTATCAGATCTTGTACTAGAGCAAGAGAGGTGAGATGATTTCTTGCACAATCAAATAAAAACCGTTAGCCTTACCGTGGGGACGGACCCCACAATTAGACTCCGGTGTGAGAGTAAGTAAACATGTAGAGAGAGAAAGTGTGTGTATGTAGAGTGAGAAAATCATACTGTTCATTATGTCAGAGGGTCCCTTTTATAAGCGAGTGAAATATTAGGGTTTCCTAATATTTCATTTGTTTCGTTAGTGGTCGGAGTGGGTCCCTTATCGGGCAAGGTTCCACAGTAATCGTGTGTACGGATACGTGTGTTTTCCGCGGATGGAAGTAGCCTATAGTTAGGTCCGCGTCTGTTTTGCTGTATCCGAGTCGTTACCAGTGCAGGAGTGGGTTTAGTTTCGGCCCATGACTGCTAAGTTGGGCCCAGAAGCCCAAGTGACAGTGTGACCTAAACCCAGAGGCTTGGTATACCTACTATACGTCATTAAGTCCCCCTAGTCTAGTATGATATTGCCTGCGGACCATGTCTCGCGTGCGGTGATCAGTGCTAGACTTCAGGTTTATTGATAATGGTTTTCTGCCTTCCGTAGTCATGTGTCTTCTCCGCGAAGCTTCCTTATCAAGTTGGTGACGTTTAGGTGACGTGGACCGATGTTGTCCTTTTATCTTCTAACTAATGTGAAGTACTTACAGCTTTTTAACTGTTTCGTAGGCGAACCCCAACCGTTGATTACGTGAGTGGGTTACACGTGTCATCATCTGGCTGTGGGTAGATATAAATACATCGAGGGTATAAATACCCTATCCTATTTTTACTGTTTCCTTTTCTACAACTTTACTTTCCTCCATTGTTGATTGCTTCAAGCTTTTCATCTTTATCATATGTCTACACCTCGTTTTCTTCTTTTTTAAGGTTCTTCAGACTGCAAGTTTGCATTTTTCCTCATTCAACCTCCCAAATGACTAACTTTGCTGCTAAATATTCTATTATGACCCAAGAAATGGTAGACAGCTTTTGCGATAGCTTTTATATTCCGGCTGAGGTTCATCCCACTGCTCCAGGGCGTGATAAAACCATTACCGAGTTTCCAGTCGGTAAAGTAGGTGTATATAGTAGGATCTTTGATGTTTGTGGTTATAGGATTCCGTTTACAAAATTTTTTATGGCCGTTCTCAAATACTTCCATGTTCATATTTCCCAATTGTCGCCTTTTGGCGCTGCCCGGGTGTCTCATTTTTAGGTTCCGACGTGTGTACTTAACCTTTCGCCGTCAGTGACCGTGTTCCGCGCCTTCTACACCCGTTCGTATAGCGATGGGTTGTTTTCTTTTGTTAAGCGTTCCACCTCGGCTCCGTCTTGCTTTCCAAAACCTTTAGATTCCATTAAAAAATTGGGCCGACCATTTTTTCTGGGTTGATTCTTGCGTATTCCCCATTTCTGTCCCTTTGTATATGGGAGGCGCCCTAGAAAAAGATTTGGCTCCCCATCTTACTGCTCGTCAAGAGCAAACCGTTAAACTTCTTGAAAGCCATAAGGCTCTTTTCCGCCGGTATCCGGAGTGCTTCTTATGCCTTGTGGGTTTGAGCCCGTATTATCCTTTTGACGAAAATTCTTATCCGGATTTTGAGCATCCTGACGGATCGGGTGGGTGTTATTTCCCTTTGGTGGTGGTACTTTTACATTATGAAACCTGATCATTTAATGTTTATTTTGCAGAGATGGGCTTGTTTGACTTTATCAAGACTGCTGACCCTCGGAAGGTCCAAGCGGTGGAGGTTCAGAAGGGAGACGACCAGGTGAAGTTGCTAGAGAGTACCAGACATTGCTTTACATCTCTGGTGACTCCCGCTGCTGGGGGTAGTAGTTCTGATGCGATTGTAGAGGTCTTTGCTCCGACTGAGGAATGGCAGGAAGATGTTACTCCGGAGGACGCCTATCTAGAGTTGCGGACCCGGATGAGGGTATGACTGCGGTGAGGCAGAGTGAGGAGGAGGTTGTTATGGAGCAGCCCAAGAAGGTTAAAAAGAAAAGATTGCTGAAGCAGAGCGATGTTATTCCTGCTAAAAAAGTTGAGGATAGATCACCCTACCCTCATTTCCGGTACCGGTGGTAAAACTCTTGCCAGTCTGGAACAGATTAGGCTAGTAGGTTCTCGTTTGCCGGACCGGGAACAACTTGCTTTTCACTCCGTTGCCCCTTCTTCTCAGGGAAGCAAAGGTTTTTTGGATTCTTCTGCCCAAACGAACCTCCGGATCCGTACTACTGTGGAGAGGTATATATACACATCCTTAAGTGCCAACTGAATTTCCGAACCTTTTCTTAACATAAATTTTTTGTTTATCTTTACAGCTCTAGTACTTTGGGTATTCCGGTAGATACTACTGTTACCGCCACAACTTCCACCAGGGCTGCTGTGACTACTAATTTTGCAACGAATGTTAATCCGGACTTGGCTGGTCCTTCCCAGCCTGAGGAATCAGAAGGGTCTGATGACTCTTTTTATGAGCCTCCTACTTTGGACCCTTCCAAGGCGAAGCGTTGGTATGTCCCTAGGTTGAACATTACCAATGATTCACTATTGGATGATGGTTTTTCTTGCCACACCCTAGTGGACCACGTTGCTCCCCCCGCCTTCTTCTCTGCTCTCCGTACCATAGACTACGATCAACTATATACGGAGTTTAACGTAGGGGCAGCGCGACAAGTATGTCTTGGGGCGGAGGTGAGGTCCCGTGCGGAGCATGAACTGGAGCTTAAGGAAAAGTTCAGAGCTAAATATACTGCACGTGGTAGGTTGCTAGAGGAGAAAGATTTAGAGATCCTCAGGTTGAAGTCCCAACTGGCGGAGAAGGAGGTGGAAGCCGCGGAGGTTATTCGCCTCCGTAATCAAGTTTCTTCATTGTCTGGTAAGAAATCCGCTTTGACCGCGGAGGTGTCGGTGCTCAAGGTTACTGTTACTCAGAAGGATCATGACATCTCTTTGCTTAACTCTCGTGTCACTTGCCTCGCGTCCACCCTAGATGATGCTAAGGTGGCCTGTGCCGAGGCCGGGAATAAGATTACTTCCTTGGCGTCTGAGCGAGATAGGCTCGCCTCTGAGGTATGTTCGTACCTTTTATTCCGCATGTATTTGTTTATTTGTATTTATGTTTTGTGTTTTTTTACAAGTGTTCTTGTTTTTATAGGTTTCTTCTCTGCGTGCCGGTTTTTAGGATTTTAAGGAAAGAATGGAGATTCAGCAGGAAGAGCAGGCCCAGGAGTTGTACAACCGTGTGGCCAAGCTTGAGGCACACGTAATGGATGTCTCTGGCCGTTTAGAGGGGGAATTTTATCCCGCCTACTTGACTACTTTAGCCGGAAGAAGGTGGCTTCTGACTCATGAGATATAACTTACTCTCCTCAAATGTTTAAAATCTCCGGAGTACCAGGGCACTCTGGGTTACACTTTGGGTTGGGCTGTTAACTTTGGCATGCAGGAAGGCTTAGAGGTCGGTTATGAGCATGGGACTGCCGGGAGAAATCTTTCCGTGGTTGATGCTTACAACCCAGAGGTTGCCAAAGCAAGCTACATTAACGCGGTTAAGGCCCTTGAAGATGTAGACTTACCCTTTGGTGAATTTGTTGAAGTCCAAGAAGGATGCTGGGATAGATGAGGTCCTAGATTGCTTCTTACTAGACAGACCCCTTGTTGGCCTTCCGGAAGCTGCTTACTTACAGCCATGCATTGAGCAACTTTCTATTCCTATTCATCATGCTGGTGATAAAATAGCTGTCGGGGAGACTTACCTGTCATTTGCTTTAATGAATGTCCATGCCTGTGCTGCGGGGGCAAAGAAGCATGTTGTGGCTCTCCGCCAACTAATGATGGAGATAGTCTCCGCTCCTCTATCTTCCCAGACTTGGGTGGGTGAGGCTAGTACTTCCATGGCCCCTCTCTCCGTAGAGGATTATGATGAAGAAGACACAGATGAGGCCCTGGGAAGCGTCGTTGCCATCCCCAAGCTTAAGACTTGTCGCTTATAGCTTTATGTTCATGTTGTAACTGTATGTGGTCTGTTGTGGCGGCTAGTTGTATCCTGAACACATAGATGTTTTTCTCTTTTTGTATGTCGCGGCCGTGTGTGGCTATTTCTATTTGCGGCTTGTATGCAATGTGAACGTGTGCTTTTTTACCGCGGCCGTATGTTGGCCTTTTTGTTGCGGTATTTATCATGTTAGCACGTATTTGGGTAGATGCTGGCGCGTCCGCCCCATAGCACGGATATTTTTCGCAAATGTTATGATGTTGCTACCTTTTTATTATTACTGTTGTACGTTCGTGATAGATAGTCTTATGAATATTTGTGGGTTATTATCCTCATGTCGGGTTTGCAATACCTCTTACACACCTAAGCTAATTTTGAGGTTGCTCAACCTTTATTATATGGGATAATATAATTGTGGAGCGTGGCTCCTTGTGTGCGCGTCTTAACAATTGACATAACTTTGCAAAGCGAAAATAATTTTAGGACTTAAAACTTGTGAGGGTAGCTAATCCTTACTTTTCCATTAAGATTCAAAAGACATTACAAAAGAAAGAAAAATTGAAATATTGCCTTCCGAAGCATCATACGTGCCGGGCAGGTGCTTGCACTTCATGCATATAACATTTTTTAAGATTATAGATGTTCCACGTTTCACGGAAGTTCATTTCCTTTGCGGGTTTTAAGCTTGTATGCTCCCTTTCCTAATAATTCTGTGACTTCATACGGTCCTTCCCATTTAGGTCCAAGTTTACCTCCGTCCTTGGCGTGGCTTGCATCATTGCTATGGTAGACCATATCCCCCGGCTTGAAGCTTGTGCCGCGGACTTTAGAGTTGTAGTATTTTTCCATTTTAGCCTTGCTTTTCGCCTCTTGAATTGCTGCTTGCTCTCTTTTTTCCTCTATGAGGTCCAAATTTATTTCCAAGGCTTTGTCATTCTTTATTAAGTCTACTTCCGCAGTCCAGAGTGTTGGCATGCCTATTTCCACTGGTATGACTGCTTCTGTGCCGTATGTTAGTGAAAACGGTGTCTCTTCATTGCTTGATTTAATCATGGTGCGGTGTGCCTATAGGACGTATGAGACTTCTCCTATCCAATCCTTGCTTCTTTCATCCAATCGAGCTTTGATTCCTTCTCCTAAACTTCTGTTTGCTCTTTTGACCAAGCCATTTGTTTGTGGGTGCTTCACGGAGGCGAAACACTGGCGGATACATAGTTTTTCACACCAGTCTTTGAATGGGTTATCACAAAACTATTTTCCATTATCCGATACAATCTCCCCTGGTAGGCCGAATCTGCAGACAATGTTGTCCTATACGAATTTCTTCACTTGATTACCCGTGATAGTCGCGACAGGCTTTGCCTCAATCCATTTGGTAAAGTAGTCAATGGCTACAATCAAGAACTTGACTTTGCCTGGACCTTTCGAGAAGGGTCCGGCTATGTCGATCCCCCATTTGTAGAATGGCCACGGAGACGTGATGGGGGTTAAGTTTTGTTGCCGATTTCTTGGAATGGGGTGATGGACTTGGCAGTCATTTCATTCCCTTATTAGTTTCCGTGCATCTGTGTGCATTGTTGGCCAGTAATATATTGTCAGGATAGCCTTAGCGACCACGGATCTAGGACCAGAGTGCATGATGCAGGATCATTCGTGTATTTCTCTAAGGACGTAGTTTGCTTGAAGTGGTCCGACGCACCAGAGCCATGGTCCCAAGAAAGATTTCTTGTATAAATTTCCATTGATCACGGCATACCTGGATGCCTTGCGACGTACCGCCCTTGCTTTCTTTTTGTCTTTCGGAAGGATTTCCTTTGTGAGGTACTCGCATATAGGTGTCATCCATGTGTGTCCTTCCTCCTCCACTATAGCGAGGACTTCCTTCTCATTTATAGACTTTTCCTTTAGTTCCTCTACAAGTACTTGCTTACTAAGACGTGGGAAGCTTGTAGATGCAATCTTGCTTAGGGCATCTGCCTTCTTGTTCTCGCTTCACGGTACTTGCTTGATGGAAAATTCTTTGAAGTTACTTGTGATCGTTTTTACATTTTCCAAGTACTGAACCATACCTGACTCCTTTGCAACATAAGAGCCATTGACCTGGTTGGCTACAAGCCGTGAGTCTACATTTGCTTGAAGGTTTTTTACACCTATTTGTTCTGCGATTCGGAGACCGGCTATTAATGCTTCATACTCAGCTTCGTTGTTGGTGGCCTCAAACCTAAACCTCATGGCATATGTGAATTCAACCCCTTCTGGGTTTGTTAGTATCAACCTGGCTCTGGAACCATCTATACAGGATGACCCATATGTGAACAAAGTCCAAGGTTCTGGTAGTTCTTCTGGTTCTGCCATGAGTTCTTCCGGTGATTCTTCCTCCGGTCGTTCCATGATAAAATCCCCTAATATTTGTCCTTTGATCGATATCCTTGGCCTATATTAGATGTCATATCCTTCTAGCTTAAATTTCCACTTTAGCATCCTTCCGGTGAATTCTGAGTTTAACAGCAGTTGCTTTATCGGCTGATCTGTGATTACAATAATTATGTGTGCCTGGAAGTATCTTTTCCGCCGCCTGCTTGCGCTGAGCAAGGCTAACACCAGTTTTTTCATAGGGGTGTAGTTGATCTCCGACCCTCGTAGGGCGCGGCTCACAAAGTACACTGGCATTTGCTTGCCCTCCCTTTCGGTCATTAAGACTGCACTGATAGCTTCCTTGGTCGCGACTAAGTACATGATTAGCTCCTCCCTTTCCTTTGGTGCGGTCATCATTGAGAGCTCCGTGATGAGTTTCTTCATCAGTCTGAAGGCTACTTCGGCTTCCTGAGTCCATTGGAAATTGTTCTTCTTTGTGCATTTCTTCAAGGTTTTGAAGAAAGGCAATGATTTTTCAGATGATTTTGACAGAAATCTGTTTAAACTTTCTAGTTTCCCGTTCAGCTTTTGTACATCTTTAAGGCATCCCGGAGATGGCAAGCTAAGGACCGCGTATGCTTTGTCTGGACATACTTTCAGCCCGTCAGCGTTTACTTTGTAGCCCAAGAACATCCCCTCCCGCATTCCAAAGGTGCATTTTTTGGATTTAGCTTCATGTTTATTTGCTGGAGAGTTTTGAATGTTTTTACTATGTCTCGGATAATTTCTTCTTCTGTGTGGCTTTTTATGACCAAGTCGTCGACATATACTTCCAGGTTGCGTCCGATCTGCTTTTAGAACGCCCTGTCTACTAAGCGTTGATAGGTTGACCTGGCATTCTTTAGGCCGAACGACATCTTCGAGTAACAGAATATCCCTTGGCTCGTGATGAATGCTGTTTTTTCTTCATCCTCCTTTGCCATTTTGATTTGGTGGTATCCTTTGTATGCGTCCAGGAAGCACTTAAAAGGGTATCCGCAGAGAGACTCTACTTTCCAATCTATCTCCGGCAGTGGATAACCATCCTTAGGACCTACTTTGTTTAGATCTTTGAAATCCACACACATTCGCCAGCTCCCATCGTGTTTCTTGACCATGACCGGGTTAGATAGACAGCTATGATAATTGACTTCTTTTATGATTTCGGCATCTACCAATTTTTTCCACTTCCTCCTAGATTGCTTTATTCATTTCCGGCGCTTGCCCCCTTTTCTTTTGTTTGATAGGTGGGCATCCTTCTCGGATATTTAGGCGGTGCTCCGCTATGTGCCGCAGGACGTCTGTCATGTCTGCTGGCTTCCAGGCGAAAACATCCAGATTTTGTCTGAGCAAAGCACATAGTTCTTTGCGTCCCTTTTCTGTTAGGGTAGATCATATGGCTATTGTTTGCTCAGGGTACTCAGGATGAATGGCTACTTTTATCTTCTCCTCCAACACCTGACTGGTCACGGGGTGTTGTGTGCTAGGTCCGGAGATCATTGCACATTCCATCGGGATGACTCTGCTGCTTTGTAACGTCACCGTTCCTCCTTCGACTAGGAATTTTAAAATTCCGTGTGTCGTGGATGGTACGACATGGATCTTTCTTATACCCGTTCTGCCTATTATTCCATTGTGTTGGGATGGTGATCTGATAACCATGAAGTTCATCCATGCGGAAGTAGAATGCTCTTCGTCACCTATCTTTACTAGTAGGGATATCTGGCCTATCGGCCAAATGGTTTCTCCACTGAATCCAATGAGTGATGTGGTAGTTGGGATCATCTGGCTTCTTATTTCTGGTCGGAGCCTGACGAAGCAATGTTCGTATAGAACCTCTGAGGACGCTCCTCTGTCTACGTATATCCGGTGCACGAAGTATCCTCCTATTTTAGCTTCGATGATCATTGGTCCTTCCGTTTCGTCTTCCTCTCCTAAAGACGAAAAAGAGATTAATATCTTCGGAGAGAAGCTCTGGGTGACCCTTTGCTTGGCTACCCTCTCCCATGGTTGAATCATCAGGACGGCTAGGGGCTTGTCCTTTCCGACCGTTTTCCCCTTCTTTGGTGCCTTTGGCTTCTCGTTCTGTTTTAATTCTTTGATGAATTGCGACAATTTACCTGACTTGATCATCTCCTCTATCTGCTTCCTCAGCTGCATGCATTCGTCCGTGCTATGCCCCAAATCCACGTGGAATTCACATTACTTGTTTGGATCCCTTTTTCCGCATGAGTTACCATTGGCGGTGGAGCCTTGAATTTTCCTTTTTCTAAAGCAAAAATTTATTTCGGGGTTTTCGTAAGGAGTGAAAACCTATCTGGCTTCCGATCCGACCTTTGCTTGTTTTTAAAACCCTTTTTAAAGTTTGGCTTGTTTCCTCCTTCTGGTTGCCTCCACGGCGTGGGTGCTTTTTTCCGACTATGACTAAATGCGGCGACTTCCCCTTGCAGAAAAGACATAGTCACCCTGTACATTTCGTCCATTGATCTCGGAATTTTCTCATATAAACGTTTGATCAACTCAGGGTGGGTTATCCCGTGCATGAATCCGGAGATCTTCATGCATTCCGGCGCTCCTTCCACGTCCAGGACCTTTGCTTTGTATCTCTCCATAAAGTCCTTCGTGGATTCTCCATCTCTTTGCTTGATATGATGTATTTCCACCAGATCCTTGATGTGTTTTGTTTGCTGGAGATAATTTTCCCTGAATGTTGCTCTTAGATCTTCATAGCTGTCAATGGATTCTTTTGGGAGTTTGTCGAATCAGTCCCTAGCATTTCTAGTGAGCGTTGAGTTGAACATATGGCACCACGTTGGCATTGCCCACCTCTCTGTTTTTACAGCAGACTGGAATAGCTTTAAGTGGTCTTTCGGATCCCCGCTTCCATCGTATGTCTTGACATGGCTAGGCATCCTTGTCCTTGGGAAATCAAAATGCCAGATCCGAGGTATGAAAGGGTTTCTGTCACACCCCCAAAATATCAGAGTATAACGGCGGCCGAGGGTGTGTGACTTCATGATTATCATACTTCTAAGCAATACAGAACGACCTCTATATGAGACGTTTTAAGAAAACGGATCACTTGAATTAGGAAATAATAAATTGTTTAAACATTCAGCGGAAGCATAAAATAGACAATACGACATTGTTTTAAATAGTACAAGTGATCTTCAGATAACGGGAAAATGACTGCAATGCATGAGACTTCATATAGCATCTTCGTTCTTAATACCTGAGAAAACATTGCTAAAGTGTCAACATAAAGTTGGTGAGTTCATAGGTTTGTTTAAGCAGAAGAATGTAGTGTTTGTGAATCACAAGATTTCATCCACATATGACAATATAACAGATACAAAGTCATATAAATTGCATTACTATTGTCTAAGCTCATGACACCGAAGCGTTAACATATACCAACAATAAATGAATGCCCTTGCAGGTGTCTAACCCGGGACACCCGTAATCTGACTCAAATGAAACTGTGTTTGCCTGACTAATGTCAGTCCAAGACAAACAGGGATTGTCAATCCCGATAGATCTATCCATAACATTCGCGCTCACAAAGATTGACGGTTCATGATAAATCGGGCAAATAGCATCTTGGGTTAAATCGGGACTTAGACCAATCAGTAATGAGTAATTGTACTTGTATTCATACGTTTAAAATAAACAATGTTCTCACCCCAAAAGATGATTTAAAACAGTAGAGTAGGGGCTATGAAAACTCACCTTGTCGGTTAATCGCCCGTAACTGATAGTGGTTCAATGCACGTCAAAAGTAACTCAGTCAAACACCTAAATAATTATGACAGAGTCTGAGTTTACATTCTAAAGCTTAATGTATGCAATGAATTATGCAGGTGGTAAGAAGGCATGGTCGTTTATGAGTTAATGATAAGTGTAAAATACACATATCTGTTTATACCTAAAATAGCCCAATTAAACTAAAAACATACTTAAAATGGCAAAATTATACTTGTTTTTGTGTTTTGTGTATGCAGGTACGGATATGTCAAAAATCACAAGAAAACCGTCAAAAACGGGCAAACACGAACACGGGAAACGAAAGAGTGTGCAAGAGCCAGAAGCCAAAGTCAAAAAGTCAAACCTTAGTCAACAGAAGTCAACCACTAAAAGACAAAAATCCCAATGTTTCCATTTAAGTCTCCCAAGTTCCAAAAGTTACACAAATGGTCCCTAAGGCTTAATGGGCCCTAAACCCTTAAAAAACCTTACCCAAATATTATTTAGATTTCTCCGCTTAACGCACAAATCATTTGCTTAAAAAAAAGTTTCCAGCCCATTAGGATTCGGTTGGAACGTTTTCGAGAGCTCAAAAACATGCAAGTTCTCC
The DNA here is from genome assembly GCA_026074375.1 of Tanacetum coccineum. NCBI lineage: Eukaryota > Viridiplantae > Streptophyta > Magnoliopsida > Asterales > Asteraceae > Tanacetum > Tanacetum coccineum. Next base: position 19,533 of record BQNB010050254.1, on the reverse strand, counting down.
ATACTTCTTTACGTCAATAGAAAATTTATAAGTCGAAATATATACTAGTTTTTTAATCTATCACATGTATTCCTTTTACTAAACCCCACATGGCTACTAACTCTTTTCCCTTTTTCTGATTTCTGTCGCCCAACAGTGGGTTATACCCACTTGCCTAGTGTTTTCTCTTTCACAATGCAACCTATCCTATGTATAAATATATGTCACGTGTCTATGGTTTACTTCTTCTCTTGTTTCCCTTTGGTTGCCCAATAGACGCACAACAGTGAGTGCAATACTCACTGTTTTCTTTTTCTTCTTGCTGCCTAACCGACGCAACCATGCATGTATCAGTTTTTATATATATACTTTGAACATGAACATGACTAGTGTGATTAACCATTGGATGGCTAAATTTCAAGACACCAACGACCTCTTGTTTCATGCAAAAACACAGCCATAACAGCAGGTATTAACTCGTCATTAGTCGCTTGCTAACATGCGACACAAGTAAAGGTTTTTGTTTTGAAATGATACGCACGGAGTGCTCTTTCTTGCAATGTAAATGACGCACTCTCAGCGAGCAAGGCTCTGCTGTGGTACGCACCCATAGTAAGCAACACTCGGCTGTGGTTTGGCTTGGGTTTCGTAGACATGCCTATGTTACACGTCGAGAGTTCTATATGAGGGTTTCCTCATATTTCGTGTGAAGCCCTAGGGTTTGTTAACCTCGTATTGTCGTTTAGGAGTTAACGTTTTTACGCTTTCAAAGTGCTGATTGAACCGTTGGCTCTAGGGATAACTTTTACAATTATGGGTATCTATACAGGAAAATTATAGATACAGTGGTAGCAGCTGGGCACTAAGAATAGTAGGGTATTAGTCTGGCCGCGAGACAAGTGTGGCAAAGGCCTAGGTGCAAAACGACAATGAAGATTAGCGGTCTTTGTTCTAAGACTCTAGTATTTTATGCGAAACCCTAACATCTTATGCGTTCCTTTTGAGCCAACATAGCATGTTACGTAAGTGTTTAAAGTCGTTGCAAGTTCTCTTGGTGCGTTTCTAGTTTCTTACGTAGCAGGTTGTTTACTAATTTTTCGCACGTCGTCATTTTATGTATGGTATAACCACATTCTTTTCAGGTTTAATTCTGTGCGAACCTTGCATGGTTTATACCATGCAAGTCGTGTGTACATCGTGAAAGACTGAGGTTTGTTAAACTACAAGTAAATGACATATGAAGGTTAATTTATAAGGACGACTTACCGAGGTCCTAAGCTTGTTGAAAGATGGCGAGAAAGAAAGATGGTGATGAGGTTTGAACTTGGTTGCCATTTCTTCTAAGGCCAACACACACTTAGCTCTTACACTTTAACAAAACTTGATCTTGAACCGTGTAGTTTACTTAGTATTTTCAGGTTTTAGTTGTGATGTATTTGTTTCATGAATGGTTCCTGATTTATACTTGACGTCTTTGGTTGATCACTGAAATGTTACATGTGAATGGTCCTATGCTACTATTGAATCATAATGAATTTCTCTAATACTGTTAGCCATGATGCCTCTTTTCCTAATACTGTTTAAAGAATCCTTACTATGCCTTTCATTTCAAATTGAAATTGCATCGTAGCATGTGATGGGATTATTCAAAATGATAAGGTAGTAGGGTAGTGTTGTAAGATTTATAATGATAGTGTTTTATCATGATTGTATTTTGTTTTCCATATATTTTCATAGGTACATATCAGGTGTTGAATTTTTATAGATATATATATGTATAGCTTATTTTGTCCATGTTGAATTAATATAAAGTTGTCATGGGCATTAACTTGAGCGTAGGCAGTTCTATGAAGTGCTACAAGTAAATAACCGCGTTTTACAAAGTGAACTAAATTTGGTTCTTATCGCTACTCGTTCTAAAATATCCTTTTAGGCACAGAGTAATAATGGTGATATTCGCGTGCGAATTAAACTTTCTATGACAAAAATAATGCATTGACGATCATAAGATGACTTCTCATTGAAAATTATCGGTAAACTTGCAAACTTGCAGTACATAACTTTTACTTAACGAAACGAGAATCAAATTTTATTACGGGATGTTACATAGTCACCATAAAATTTTGTCAATTTACCCTTACTTTCCATTTTTATTTTCTTTCTTTTCTCTACATTGTCAACGGGATTATAATGTACTCATGTTTTATTAATATTTTATGTGCATATTCATGAGTCGTGTTGGTCATGTGTACTCATGTTGTAAGCGCCGAAACCAAGTACCCCATCTTATCATATAGAAACACCACACCCTTAGCCGAGAGACCGAATCACGCTCCCTGTAGTCACGATAAATATGAATTGTAAGAACTTAGAACGTAACCGACTTATCCTTTTAATTAGATGATAACCAGGAGAACTAGGAGATTTCCTTCAATATATTTACCTTTTAGTGAGTTAGAATCACGTAAATTATGAGATTCTCGTACCGACAAAACTCTAATAGCCCTAAAGTTAAAGCAATAGGCATAATTATTGCAAGAACATGGAACCTAATTGATAGAAGCCTCACCTCCGCTAAGATTTGCCCTTTTAGTGACATCGTCCCATCTACTGTAGACACTAGGTACTCTATTGAGTTAGCCGATGGAAAGATTATAGAAGTTGATACCAACATTTGAGGTTGTGTACTGAATATTCTGAATCATCTATTCAAAATAAACTTAATGCCCGTAGGACTTGGTAGTTCAACGTTATCATCGGTATAGATTGGTTGACAAAGTACCACGCCATGAGAAATTGTGATTAAAGATCGTTCATATCCCCTTAGGTGATGAAACCCTAACGATTTGAAGCAATAGGAGTAATGGATATGCACCGATAGTTGCTAGTAAGCAGAGTTGTTTTATAGGATTGGTACATTGGAGCGGGATAACTTGAGACTCGGAGGCATGTTATGTGTTAAAAGAAAGAGAGTTGACTGTCTTCGGCGTAGTATGTCGTATACTCAAAAGGATTTGTAAGACCGAGTTCCTCACCCTGAGGAGCTCCGATGTTGTTCGTCAAAAAGAAGGATGGATCTTTTTGGATGTACATTGACAACCGAGAATTGAACAAGCTAACTGTAAAGAACCGTTACCCGTTACCTAGTATAGATGATCTTTTCGATCAACTACAAGGAATTAGTGTTTATTCGAAAATCGACGTAGGGACTAGTGACCACTAATTAGAGTTCGAGAAAAGGATATTCTAAGACCGCATTTACGACCTGTTATGAACAATTCAAGTTTCGGGTCATGCCATTTGTTTGATCAACACACCATAGGCATTCATGGATCTCATAAATCGGGTGTACAAACCATACTTGGATAAGTTTGTGATAGTATTCATCAATGATATCTCTATTTGCTCAAGCAGAAATAAGGAGTACGAGGAACGCCTTAGGCTTATCTTAGGATTGCTTAAGAATAAGGAATTGTACGTCAAATTCCCTAAGTGCGAATTCTGACTCCTGAAAGTGCAATTTCTTGGCCACGTTGTTGATAGTCAAGGCATTCACGTCGATACCACCAAGATTGAGTCAATCAAGGATTAGACAACGTCTACGACTCCAACGAAGATACGAAAATTCTTAGTTTTTTCTGGTTATTACTGACGATTTATCAAAAGTTTCTCTAGGATATGGAAACCTCTAACCAAACTGACTTAGAAAAATGTGAAATACGAATGAGAAGAACTACACGACACACGACCTATAATTAGGAGCAATAGCGTTTACTCTCAAGATTTAGGAACACTACCCATATGGCATGAAGCGCACCACGTTTACAAACCATCAGAGATTACAACACATTCTAGATCAAAAGGAATTAAACATAAGACCACGTAGATTGTTAAGATTGCTCAGTGATTTTGATTATAAGATTTGGTATCACCCTGGAAAAGCAAACATTGTCGTAGATGCTTTAAGCCGAAATGAACGAGCTAAGCCGGGTGAGAGGCTTAGTGATGACCATTAATTCAAACCTACCACCACAGATTCACAAGGCACAAGTAAAATCTCTCAAGACAGAGAATGTTAAGGATGAGAACCTTCATGGTATGGACAAGGAATTGAGACTTATCTTGATAGAACTCCCTACACTAGGAGCAGGAGTTGGTTACCACGCTCTAAAGACTTAAGAGAATTGATCAGGAATAAGCCACGCAAAATCTGACTATTTCATCCACCAAGGATCGGATAAGATATATCATAATATTAAGCGGATGTACCGATGGCCCGAACATAGAAGCAGGCATCGCCACCAGAAATACCCCATTGGAAATGGGAAAACATAGCCATGGATTTTATCACAATGCTACCAAGAACAACAAGTAGTTACGACATGATTTGGGTAATCGTGATCATCAAAAGAGTTATGCTAACGTGAGATACAAACCCTAAGAATTTCAGGTTGAAGGTGTCTCCGTGGAAAGGAGTGATACGTTTTAGCAAACATGGAAAGATGAACCCTAGATATATTAGACCTTTTAAAGTTTCCAGCTAAAGTAGGAACCATCGCTTATCGACTTGAACCCCCAAAACAACTAAGAAGAGTCCATAGCACCTTTCACATGTCAAGCCTGAAGAAATGCTTATCCGAGCGAAACACTCGCCTTTCCGCTAAATGAGATTTAAGTCAACTACAAGCTCTATTTCATTAAGGAACCGGTTGAGATTATGGACCAAAATCCAAACGATTGAGGCAAAGTCGATTTCCTATCGTCAAGGTTCGTTAAGACTCAAGAAGGGGTCCCGAGTTCACCTAGGATCATGAAGATCAATTCCTAAAGAAATACCCTCCCTTGTTTTCAAAATTTGTAGCGGCATTCAATGTCACGTCTTAAGCTTTGAGGACAAAGCTCTTTTAACGGGGAAAGGATGTCATACCCCATAAATTTCCGATCAATATTTTAGCCGTTTCTGTTTGGTAATTTGAATTTTTGATGTTTCGTTTAATTTTTACCGGTAACCGGGAAGTTGTTCCATTATTTACTGAGAATCATTTCCGGAAGCGATCCGTGCATCCAATCATCGTAGTCTTTCGTCAGTAGACGCGTTTTTACGTTTTTAGTTGATATTTAAATTTTCAGAATTTTTCGTAAAGTTTCTACGTGTTTTTAGTTCGTGCGTATTCCGTAAAAAACTAGAATTATATAGTGTGCATGGTTACCTTGGTAATTAATTCATGAGCATGCACTACCATTCCTAGAATGTTGGAGACCAATTGGTCCCCCCTTTTTGGCCTTGTAGTAACCGGATACACATACACACTCTAGCATGGGATTCCCATTTTTGAAATTTGAAATTTCAAGACAAACCTCCCTACAAAGTGGCACTTGTAGAAGTCCTTTCTAGACTCCCATTCGCGGATCATTTTGGTCCCCTCCTTACCCTTGTACTCGGCCGAACAAGACCACACACCAAGTCTAGGTGCATTCCATCCTCTACCAACTTATATACTTCTAACCTCATTTGTTTCTCATTCTTTCATAAGCAAATTCTCTCACTAAAAAAACACACATACTTTTTCTTTCTTTTCTTTCTTGTTCGAACCACCAAGCGCACCCAAATCCATTTCTTTTTAATCTTTGATCAAACCATTTGAAGATATATTGTTCGAGGTTGATTGTTATTTCATCTGGGTATTTTATAAATAACGTTTGGGTTCTTCTTAGTTCTAATCATCTTTCGTCGTGTTTTCTTGTAAGTCATCTCTTTTTTTTCATAAATGAGTTGTACTTTTGCATTCGTATGATCATTCCGAACAAGGTGTACAAAGCGGATCATTGTGAAAATCATTACCTATTTTTCTATAAAACTACAAGTCTCAAAGTTTAATCTCCTTTTTATAAATGGAAGAACATAAAAAGATAAGTAGTTGTACTTTTGCGTTTAAAAGTTCGTTGTGACTATTTTGATATATATATTGTTATTACTACGGCTATATCATTTATTTGAGATTTATCGTATAGTGAGTTTAAATATTGTTGGCAAAGGGATTAAGTTAGATGTTAGATTTGTCGGAAGTGTAAATTGAAAGTCGAAGAGGTTTAGGTTTAGAATGGATTTGTTGCAATATTTGCGGTGTTGTCGAAAATCGATCGGATATTCTTTCTAATCAATAAAAGATGTACTTTTATAAAACTGATACTTTCACGAGTCGAGAAGGATAAAAATGGAAAATTGATATTTTTAGAAAGGTCATGCTGAAATTTATTAAACTTTATAAATGCGTCAAAAAATATACTTTTATTATCAAACTAATGATAAATGAAGAATGACGTTAAGTGTCGAGTTTAGGTCAACATTTACGGTTATTGAGTCAACTTTGGTGTGTCAGGTCACTAAAAGACGAAATACACTAAAAGACAAAATACACTAAAGATGAAATACACTAAAAGACGAAATATTTTTGAAGATGTTTCAAAATGTCGAGACTTGTCAAAACTTATAACTTTCAAAAGTACGTTTTGAAAAGGATACGCCGTGTCTACTCATGCTCGGATGATCAACTCTTGCGTTAAGCGTTATTCACTGTACATCATTCTTAAATGACAACTATATGCTAGGTTGTCGCTAGGACCGTGAGATTCGTCTTCACTTGATTGATTTCTTTTGATCCACAACTCGCATAAGGTGAGTTCATAGCCCCACTTTTACTCGTTTTGAATAAATTGTTTATAACTTGAGGTGAGAAAATTTGCTTAATTTTTAAACTAGACACAAGTACTATACGTGAGATTTCCCAGTTTACGTGTTGCCTAAGTAACGTTAGATCACTATTGCCCGAATCATCATGAACCGTTAATTACTGTAATCGTTCTTTGGTTAAGTGAGCGCGAGTGAATAAATAGATCTATTGGGACTAATTATCCCTATCAAGGTAAGAAGCACTTACTAGTCTGAGTTTGCCAAGGACTAACAGATATATTCCATGTCAAAACTGGTTGGGTGGTCTTTGGTTGGACACCTGTAAGGGCAAGCAATTAATTAGCATGTTATATGCTACGCGAATTGAGCGTCGGTTTCATGAGCTTAGTACAACGTAAATACCTTTTTATGTGAAGTTGTATCTGTTATAACTATCGCATACGTTTTGATAAACTTATGGTCCACACTAATTACGTTTGAACTAAACCTAAGAATTTACCAACTTTATGTTGACGTTTTAAGCATGTTTTTCAGGTACTTAGCTTTGGACTTCTCTAATGTGCTATGTGGAGTATACGTGAAATATGATATCATCTTTCAAGACTTTATTATCATTCATACTCGTTGTCTTTTGAAAACTTAATTATGCTTCCGCAACGTTTTAAATTTCATTTCAAATCTTGTAAGACTTATCCATTTTTAATAAATACAACGAGTTATGATTTTCAAAACGTCCATTAGTGGTCGTTCTTTGTACTTTGTGTGATGATTATTATGATGTCACGCCCCCGGACACGTATTCCGTCCAGGCCCCGTTTGGGGGTGTGACATAAGATATGACGTTTGAGCTTTGCCTACTTTGGTTTTGTCTTTGTCTTTTCTTGTTTGTAATGGCTTTGTTCATTCATGCTTAAGACGACCAATAACGTTCCTTCGGTGTCGTATATGTGATCTTGATTTTGAGCCTTCATCTTTTGACTTTCAGTTCTTGAGATCTTTCATCTTGCATCATCTTTTTGACTTGAATTATCTTGATATGTCTTTCTTGATCAACTTTTGCTCTTGACCGACATACTCATACTTATTGCATTCTTGTTTGACTTATATGATCATAAGGCTAACAATCTCCCTAAAATGAGATTCTTGATTTGACTTTGAAGATCTTTGAGGAAGTTTAGGATCAACACTCTTGAATGCTAAATGATTGACTTTTAGAGCTCGAGTATGAGTATATGGTAATGAATCCGACTTTGCTGGAATAGGGATACCGACGTTTTTACCTTCATTTGAATGTTAGTAATAAACAACAAATATGGACAAAATGTCTTTGTCATTTGTTAATTTTAGATTGCGATAACCACCGGTTCCCCGTTTTATAGTATAAATACTATACATGTGATCAGGTAGATTCAAAGAATCTCCTTGACAGGGTTTCCAACTCAAAGCGTAGGATCTTCTAACACAGATGTATTTGATTCACCATGCTTGCTTGTTCACATTACCGGAACGTCTTAAAGCAGACAATACGGTAAGAGTGAATTAGATAGGTACTATCTTTCTAATTAAGTCGTCAATTCATTTATTGGACCAAAATCAATATCCAGTTATCACAAGCTCGATTCATATAGAATCATGCAGGTCACCTACCGCATAGATATTTAATGTAGACTCTAGAAGGATTTCCATTGTCACTGTGAATACTTAAAAGTATCACTCAGATGTTCTGGCAACATCTCAAGGATAATGTGTAGGACTCTTTGATACCAAATGTTATATTGATGAATAAAAATTTGTATTTTTGACATTGTGTCCTAATGAGATTTTAATTTGATCTCTCTTGGCTCTAGACTCGATTTGTGCACTTTGGTTTTAGTACTCAGAGGCTGGAGCTGACTGCCACCTTTTCAGTATCAAAAATCTCAGAGTGAGATGTCAATAGATAACGTATGTATCTCCGTGACAAATGAGATAATTTTCTTTTGAGAGAAACTCGAATGGCTAGGAAGGGTTGTGCATTGCATCACTGGGTCCATGATGTCTTTCTTCAATATCAACAATCATCTTTGTGATTTTGATAGATTATGTATTGACCTGGTTTTTGCCTAAGTTGTGTGGAGGGATTCTTTCTTTTCACCCTTTATCCATACATTTCTTTTTAATTCTTTAACCCCTTCAATGCTTACTAAGACTTCATCACTAACACCATGTTGTGATTGTTCCAGTGTTAGCTCAATCTTAGTTGGCATTATTCTCTTATTCTCATTCATCTCCAATCATACCTAAGGACTTCTATTCTAATTATGGAATGTGCATGGGTAGATCCCCTTGGTTATGGTTGGATCATAGGACTTATACCTAACCTTAACCACCTTATTACTTCATCGACATCGTGAGTTAATTGGTTGTTAGGTATAGAGATCAAACCATAAAACCTTTTTCTAACATTGTTTCATCTGTATCAAAGGTTTTTATTTTGAAATACCCCCTACACATGTGCTCGAGATTCGAAATTGTTTTGCACATGAAGGAAAGAGTTGCACTTAAAGTCTTAAAGATCACATTCTTCTATATCACATTTTAATCACATTTTCTCCCTTTATTTTAAATAATAAAACATTTAGTATTTGAAATACCAATTGATTAAAATTTATGACATGAAAAATTCCATGGGGAGAAAAATTATACCATGATATTGCATGAATTCATTTTTCTGATAGCTCCCCTTCAACATAGTATGTGGGATACCACTAATTTTTAAAACTTGACGTTACAAGGAAAAAATGATATGACACCACAAATATGTTAAAGACGGAGTGAGATGCCTTAGTGAACAATGTATATTATTAATTGACATTATAATTTCCACATTTTAATTTCACGAAATGTTTTTGGATACATAAAATTGACATTTATGAGATGTACCCAAAATACATTAAAAGGCTTTGGTTTTAAAAGCTCCCCCTCAAAAATTGATCCACATAAAATGACATTGTAAGTACCACAATTTTTAAACTGAGCATTCTTTTTACCAATTGTACCACTTATAAACATTTAATATTGTACCAATTGTTAAATATATCGAGGAAGGGAGTGTTAAACACACAATTTAAACAAATACCACTTATTATGGAAAGATACCACAATTTATATTGTAGACAATTTGACATTGAAAGTTCTTTTTAAAAAATTATGTTCAACGATTTTAAAAACCATGATAGAATACTTCTCTTCTATTTGTAGAGAAAGCGCACTGAAGCGTACACTTCCCTATTACATTCGGGTCCGAGTTATGCACTAAAATGTACATAAATCATATAGAAATTTTTGAAATGACATGTTTTGAAACGTTTTAACTCTTGCTCGAACTTCATTTACACACCCGTGTCAATGTTAATCGACATTTCTAGGTTCGTAAATGTTATCGATTCCAAGAGACATGTCGAGAAGATTATTTTTGGTATTTTCGAATATTTCTGATTTTTTATTTTGTTTTTCTAGATTTTATATTTTTGTATTTTTTTTTTGTTGGTTTTATATTTTTGTATTTTTTTTCAAAAATATTTATAAATCAAAATAAAGAGAAAAATAAAAATATTAACAAATTCGATGTTTGATGGATCAAGCAGATTCGTTTGCCAGAACCTCCAGTTCATCTGGAGTCAAACATCTCACATCGAGTCGTCTGACGAGATACTTAAATCTATCTTCGGGTAAGGCTTTAGTAAACAGGTCAGCTAACTGGTATTCAGTTTCGATAAAGAATAATTCAACAATACCCTTTTCAACTTGTTCCTTTAAGAAGTGATATCCGACATCAATGTACTTGGTACGTGAATGCTGGACTGGATTGCACGAGATGACTATGGCTGCCTTTGAATCAAAATACACAGGTATTTTGTCAAAGTAAAAGCCATAATCTGTAAGCTGAGTTCTCAACCATATAACTTGAGCGCAATACGCAGATAGAGATAAATAATCGGCTTCTGCTGAATACATTGAAGTGCAGTATTGCTTCTTTGACGACCAGTTGGCTAACTTATCACCTCCTAAAAATTGTATGCCACCAGATGTACTTTTTGCGAGTCGAGACATCCTGCGTGATCTGAATCTAAAAAAGCTGTTAGTTCGAAACCGGTTTCCTTCGGATAATAGAGTCCCATGTTAATGGTATTCTTTAGGTACCAAAAGATCTGTTTAACCGCAGTGAGATGTTTCTCAGTCGCTCTCGCTTGATAACGAGCACAATAACAAGTTGCATGTACAATATCTGGTCTACTGTCAGCTAGCTGGTATTCAGTTCCGACAAAGAATAATTCAACTATACCCTTTTCAACCTGTTCCTTATGAAGTGATATTTGACATCGATGTGCTTGGTATGGGAATGCTGGACTGGATTGCATGAGATGGCTATGGTTTCCTTTGAGTCACAATACATAGGTATAATTATCAAAGTGGAAGCCATAATCTGTGAGCTGAGTTCTCAACCATAGAACTTGAGCGCAGCACACAGATAAAGACACTAACTTGGGTTTTGCTGAAGACATTAAAATGTAGTCCTGCTTCTTTGATGACTAGCTGACTAGCTTATCACCACCTAGAAGTTGTATACCATCAGATGTGATTTTATGTGTATCGAGACGGCCTACATGATTTGAATCTTTTGAGAATCCTTTGGATACCAGCTTGTTGGAGAGTTCATCGTACCATGCCCATGGAGCTTGCTTGAGTCCATATAAAGCCTTTTTGAGACGGTATATTTTTTCAGGATGATGTGGGTCTATGAATCTGTCTGGCTGATTGACATACACTTCTTCTTTCAGAGGACCATAAAGAAATGTTGTCTTGACGTCCATCCAGTATACTAGAAATGACTTGTGTGCAGCATACGCAACGAATAGCCTAACTGCTTCTAACCAAGCAACTAGAGAAAATGACTCTTCGAAGTAGATTCCTTCATGCTGGCTGTATCCCTTAGCTACAAGACGAGCTTTGTTGCGAATTACAGTATTCTCCTCATCACGTTTGTTTTTCCAGAGCCACTTCATAGTAATGACATTTTTGCAGAGTGGCATGTCGACTAATTCCTATACATATAATCGATCAAACTGGTGAAGTTCTTCCTGCATCGCTTCAATCCATACAGAATCACCCATGGCTTCTTTGATGTTCTTCGGTTTGATTCGACTCACGGTGAGTGCGAACATACACATCTCACCATCTATTTCTAGCTGACGTCTTGTTCTAATTGATTGAGAAGGATTTCCAATGACTTGTTCTAACAGATGATCTTTTGTCCAACGATGTTCAGAGGGATGTCGTTGATAGAATGTATGCATGTTTGATGAGTCAACATATCGAGAAGATGTTTCCCCTCGTTCTTGTATCGGTGTACTAAAGATGTTGATAAATTCGTCTTTGTCAACTTGTACATATTCTTTATTGGTTTCTGCTTGATTAGTGTTCTCATTGGCGTTGACAGTTGGTGCTTGACCTGTAGATTCAGGTGTTGTTTGAATGTTCAATGGAGGTGTATCTGCAGCAATGGTTAAGAAGTATAGGTTAAGTTGTGTTTGTTTGTTGACGTTGAATAGTGCATCATAGTAGTTTACAGTGGAAGAAATTTGACACAAACGGTGAGTATTTTTCTCTCTAATTGAGTAATTCATCATACATCGGACTAAATAGCAAATCCAGCTCATTTAACGTTGTTACTGTCTCAGCTGAATGAGGAACATTTTCTTGACTTTGGGGACCGGGACTTAAACTTGCATGTTCAAGTGCCATTGTCAGACATTGTGGAACGGGGTCAGAACTGACGTGATCTGACGTCATTTGAGGAAATTCGTCAAAGTTAACATGAATGGTTTCAACTACCACTCTTGTCCTTTTGTTATATACTCTGTAAGCTCTTGACTGAGTAGAACACCCTATAAAAATACATGCATCACCCTTTGTTGGGAATTATACATTTCTGACTTAGTACCGTTAGTTATATACTTAGTACCGCTAGTAATAGTTAGTACCGACAGTACAAAATGTTAAGTACTGCTCAGATAGTTAGTACCGTTAGTATAAAATAGTTAGTACCGTTTAAGAGATATGCATGAGATATTATAGGAAAATATATGCATTATCTTTTACGCGTTGTGTATCTGCAGCAATGGTTGTTGAAGTAGATGGATTTGTATGTTGTTGTTGATGTTGATTAGGTGCATCAGTAGTAGTTACAGCGGAAGACTTTGACACAACTTGAGTAGTTCCATTGAGTAATTCATCGAACATCGGACTAAATAGCATATCCAGCTCATTTAACGTTGTTACTGTCTCAACTGAATGAGGAACATTTTCTTGACTTTGGGGACCGGGACTTAAACTGGCATGTTCAAGTGCCATTGTCAGACATTGTGGAACGGGGTCAGAATTGACGTGATCTAACGTCATTTGAGGTAATTCATCAAAGTTAACATGAATGGTCCCTTCTCAACTCCATTTCATCTTTACTCTTCATTCAGCTGTTGTTTAATGAACCTTATCAAATCTAATGCAGCAGTACTTTCTACCTCAACTTCTAATCCAAAATCAAGCATCCTTTGCAGCAAATCCTTGGAGAGAGGATACCTTCTTTCAACCAACATATGGATGACTGTCCCATCTTCAAGCTCTAATATGTAAACTCCACAAGCTTCATATAATCTCCATCTGACAATCTCCCAATTTTGTTGATTGTTCTAGAAGTCACTTTGATCATTTTCTTCTGTTGAGGATTCCATCATTATCTTCAAATCTCCCCAAAGAATCAACTCAATTCCTTCCAGTGTGACTTCTGAGTACTGCTTCATCACCAAGTCATACAAGTGAAATAAATCTTGCCTGTCAAAGATATGTAGTACCTCCAATAGATAGTTGAATGCCCTGAAGTTCCCATTGGCTCTGTAGATAACAAGATAGTCTCCATCTGGTGATGATACCTTGTTCAACCTAGCAATGACAGATTTTCTCTCCATTATTTCACTATCTATGGTACCTTCAAATGTAACAATCTTTAGACACTTTCTGTGTTCATCATCACTATCAACATCTGGTTGTGGTCTTTTCCTTTTCCTAGCAATCATCTTCATATGACCACCTTTTCTCTTCTTTGTACCCTGCTCTGCTACATCTTGCTTTGCAGGTACCTTAGCTGAGACATCTTCCTTGACAAACTTCTTCTTCTTGTCAGGATCACTAGCTCCTTCATTCATTTCCTTAATCACTTTTTCATCTTCAACAAAACCAATAACAGTGAAACTTTCATCAAACCTTTTCACTTTCTCATATAAAGCTTGTATTTCTTCAAAAGTTTTATTTTTCAGGTCGGAGTGTTTCTTGTTTCCAACATGTTTCAAGTAAGTCATCATCTGACTTTTGAGATGAGTTCTTGTAGGAGGTCTATTTTTTATAGCAGCAACTCTTTGTTCTACAAGAAACCTTCTTTGAGCTGCAATTGTATCATGAAGGAATTTTTCTCTTTTTTCCATAGTGAACTGCTCTCTCTCTTCCTCTTGAAGCCTTAATGCTAGAAGTCTATCAGCTTCAATTCTTGCTTTGATGTTATTAAAATCTTGTATAAGAGCAGCATATGTCGCTTCTTCTTTAGCTAATCCTTTCCTTTATGCTTCTGCTTCCCAATCTTCTTGCATCTTTCTTACAATCTCCTCATCATGAGCAAGCATCTTAATCTTCTTTTTAGTTTCATTGACGTCTTCTGATTCAGTGTCAGATTCATCTTCTTCAATCTTTTTCTTGCCCTTGTCTTTGGGATCAATCTTTGGAAGAGGCTTTAAAGTTAAGAGAGATCTTGTTGAAGTAGGCCTTGGTCTTTCAATATTCTCTACATCCTTTATTTCAACTCATTTATCCTTTTCTCTTGAAATTGCTTTGGCTTGGCTCATGTTGAGAAGAACTTGAGCAATAGTTTCATCATCTCCAAATATTGTTGGAGTTGTTGTTGGAGCTGTCTGAGTAGCACTTCTTCCTTTATTTTGATCAACAGTACCTTCATCTGGTCTGTCAGTACTAACTTCTTCTTTGTCAGTACTAACTTTTTGCTTGTCAGTACCTTCCTTTGGTCTGTCGGTACTAACTAGTTATGTCGGATAACACTGACGGTACAAACTCTTCAACAAGCGGTATTAACAAACCAAAGCACTTAGCGACACATTTTCTGTTACTGAACTGTTACAACTTTGTTACTATTCCGTCACAAAGCTGTTACAAAACTGTCACTAATCAGAGTACTCCTTCCTCCCATTCATATTAGTAACACTAATTATGTTGCTATTCTATCACTACGCTGTCGTTAAACTTATCAAAACATACCATGTATATCATCATATACAGCCATAAACATTTTCCATGTTTGATTACTTAATTCACGTAGTCCATAACTGCTTTCATATCACCACGTTTTTTAAGGCATACGAATCATAAAAATTTCAACACACTTGCTGCTATAACTTCATAATAATCATCACCATATACTCGTTAAGAGAAGTATTATTCGATACCTGCATCTGACCTAGATGTATCAATCACATCATACTACAAATGCAGCAATAACAATGAAGCAGTCAGATTAAATATAATATTAGGTCACAGATGGACTTCCATGGCAGTCGTCTTCATCATAAAACCCTTGTGATCAGACATACATCAGCAATCATCAACCCTAACGCAGTAACATACATAAACAGCAGCTATTTGATTAGGGTTTCATGAAAGAAACCTTGTATAAAACCCTAATCAGATTCGATCATGTCAACATAAACACGTTAAGCCCAAACCGTAACATAAACCATTCTTCTCGCATCTTTTGCTGCTGCTTCTTGTGACGACATCATAATCAAGAAACAATGAAAAACTGAAAACCATGCTTTTCATCATTTACCGAATAAGAAAACTCATATCTTCTACCGAATTAGGGTTTTACCAAATTAGGGTTTTTGTGAAAACCCTAATGTCACCGATTTTGAATTAATACCGAAAATCATATAAGCTCAAGAGCCTTAATTGGGTTTATTAATTAGAATCAGTAACAACATCAATAGAACATCTGAATCGTGACAAAACTCTCAAATACAAATCGAACTTGATAAAGAAGAAATCATTGAAAATCAAAAGCATCATACCTTGTTCGATTTGTGCTGCTAAGAAATCATTAGTGCTGCTACTTATTTTGGTCATTCTTGTTTCCATCTTGTTTCATTCTTTTATTCACTTTGTCTCATCAAATCAAGAATCCCAACAATCTTCCCCTATTTGATGATGACAAAACAAACAAAGTCTTGTACGAACTTCATCATAAAGCCAAAGCTTCCCCTGAAGTTGAGATGTAATCATCTCCCTGAATGAAACAAAATCTTCAATGCTTCCTAACTTAGTACCGTTAGTTATATACTTAGTACCGCTAGTAATAGTTAGTAGTGACAGTACAAAATGTTAAGTACAACTCAGATAGTTAGTACCGTTAGTATAAAATAGTTAGTACCGTTTAAGAGATATGCATGAGATATTATAGGAAAAGATATGCATTATCTTTTACGCGTTTTGTAAGCCAGGATTAGGGTTTTCCTTGGTGTATAAAAGGAACCCTTACGGCATAGTTAGAGATATCAGTTTATTGTCAATCTCATAGTTAGCAATCAATATAAAAGCTTAGTTATCAATATTCATTGTTCTTCTTTGCATTATAAGTTAGATTCCGCATAACTTATAGTGTTCTTAATCATTGTTTCTCCTGTAGTTTGTGTGAATCTATTCATATTAGCTACAACCCTTAACAAGGTAGTAAGATCTATATTCAAAGGGATCCACAAGTGGTATCAGAGCCTGTAGAGAAACTCTGAGTAAGAAGAACAAAAACCAGTTATAAACCTCTATCTTACAAAGCAATTCAATGGCTGGATCAGAAGATGATAATCCACCACCACCACCACCACCATCACAAACACCAACACAACAAACTCCTCACACTGTTTCAACCATCAAACTTCCTATTCTCAAGAAGGGAGAATATGACATATGGGCCATGAAAATGGAACATTATTTGGCCCATACAGACTATCCTATCTGGGAAGTTATTCAAAGAGGAAATGGTCCCGTGAGTGTCTCAACTGATACAAATGGTTTAATAATGGTTCTGCCTCCTAAGACTGCAGAAGAAATTTTAGCCAGATAAAGAGAAAGAAAAGAAAGGACCACTTTGCTTATGGCTTTACCAGAAGATCATCTTGCTAAATTTCATAAAATGACTGTTGCTAAAGAGATGTGGGAAGCTATCAAATCTAGATTTGGTGGAAATGATGAATCAAATAAGATGCAAAAGTGTATTCTAAAGCAACAGTTTAAAGGCTTCTCTGTATCAAAATCAGAAAGGCTACATAAAGGCTATGACAGGTTTCAGAGTCTTCTGAGTCAACTAGAGATTCATGGTGCAGGCGTCTTAACTGAAGATGCAAATCAGAAATTCCTTAGGTCTCTACCTTATGCCTGGTCTCAAGTTTCCTTAATCATGAGGACCAAGCCAGGAGTAGACAGTCTTAGTTTTGATGATCTGTATAATAATCTTAGAGTCTTTGAGTCTGATGTTAAAGGCTCTACTGCATCATCCTCTAGCAC
>BQNB010050253.1:0-41596 GCA_026074375.1 Tanacetum coccineum | reverse complement strand
TCTTGTTATTATTAGGGTTACAATTAGTTTTTTATTTTTCTATTTTTTTAATAACAAGTATTGAAGACCCGCGCTTCGCTGCGGTAGGTCCTTTTAAGTGTGTTTTGATTTATAGAGTTACGGTTTTTTATGTGTTATACTCGGATTAACTTTGCAAACGTCAAAAAAAATTTCCTGGGCCGTAATTTTCGTAATCTGCCGCATAGCGTAAGGGTTATTTTGCCAAAAAAATTTTGGCCCGAATTTATAAATAGCGTAAAATTTAAGGTAGTTTTCGTAATTTGACACATAGCGTGTGGGGTGTATTTTGCAAAAAAAATTTGGGGCTGGATTAGTAAATAGCGTAAAAGTTATGGTACTTTTCGTATTTTGACACATACTTAGAAAGGCTATTTTGTAAATTTTAACGGGCCGGGTTAACTGCCTGGATTTAAACTAATTGGATTGGTCAAGAATCTGTCCACATACCGATTAATTGGATAAAAATCGGTCAAATTGAACATAAATCGGTCACATTGGACAAAAATCGGCAAACTCGGTTAATGCGGGTCAATTTTTTCCAGAACTTAAAATTAAGGTTTTTTATTTCAAGAAAAAATTACATGTTTCGTCCCTATGGTTTATACCAAACATCAAGTTTCGTCCCTATTTCATTTTAATTACACTAGGCGTCCCTAATTTTGAAACTTGTAACGCTGTCCGTCCCTATTTTGAATGGTAGTTAAATTTCTTTTAAGTCTCATGAGTGAAGGGGTAATATCGTCTTTTCCATTCACTCGCTTTATCCCTGGCCATTTTACTTAATAGCATCACCCACCTTCACCATTAACTTAATAACCTTCAACTTTATCATTTCAAAACCCTATAACACATACACACACACATAAAATACTCATTTAGCTAAAATCATCTTCTACTTTATTAATACTCATTTATCATAAATCATTTCAAAAAAGTCACCCCATTAATCAATTTGTATTAAACAAATAAAAGATAAATATACATCTCGTTAGATTGGTAAATTTCATATATCTTTCATACGCATATATGTAAAAACCCAGTTTTTCCATCTGTGATTTCTGCCTCTTTCTTTTTTTCTACATCATTAACTTTTCTCAACTTTTACTCCGAAATATCTTTGATATCTTTTTTGATTTTTTAGCTCCACAAATTTACATCTTCCACTTTTGTAATTACAGCTATATAAATCAGCTTCAGTGATGCTACAACCCATCTTGTATATACAAATAAAATGAGGCCCGTTTCCACTACCACCAATATCAATAGGAGTATCTTCATTTTCCAATCTCGACGGTGTCCCTTCAATCTCACCTGACGTCATGAACGGCGACTCATCCACACCAGGTGCCGGCGACGGCGTCTAAACAAAATTATACCAATTATCCGCTTTCTTATTCAACTTAACATAAAACTTATTCGGTGTCTTCTTCAAATCATCCAAACCATACTTCTTCACCTTATCCCAATCGCTATCCGACAAAGACCACGAAACCGGCGTCCCACCAGCAACCGAATATAATCACCAAAACCTCATCATCCTTTTTACCCCTGTAATCACTCACTTTCCCATGAAACCTCCAAAGTCACCAAAGGCTGATCTGACGACCCGTACCCATCAATAATCCTATCCTTCTTCACGTCCTCAATCACCCCACCCGTATCGTTTTGCAAGATATTGGTTAAATTAGGGATCGGTGGATACCAGTGACCCATCATATATTGGTTGAACATAAAGCCATGGCTTGTGACCTAGATGTTGTTTTGGGCAAAAGTTGTAGGTCATCATTTTTAGTGAAAAAAGATTGTGACTTAGATATTGTTTTAAGGAAATATTTATGGGTTTCGAAGGGATTTGGATTTGGTTCAGGGGTTTTTTATTTGATGGGTGGTTAAGGGGTTGTTTATTTAATGTGTAGTTTTGATTTAGGGCTTCGATTGTGTTCTTAATTTTTGGTTTTCATTGTGTTTTTTTGGTTGAGTTCTTAATTTCTCTTTGGGTTGTGTTTTTTATTTTCATAGTGCTCTTCATTTCTATTTGGGTAGTGTGAGATGTGAGGGATGAATATGTGATGAACAAAATAAAATGAAGATTTATGTTTAGTGGGGTGGTTGGTTTTTAGTATCGTTTCAGTATCAACGAAGTGAATAAATGGAAAAGACGATATTACCCTTTCAAAAAGTAAACTTAACGAAATAAATCAACGACCATCCAAAATAGGGACGGTCAGCGTTACAAGTTTCAAAATTAGGGACGCCTAGTGTAATTAAAATGAAATAGGGACGAAACTTGATGTTTGGTATAAACCATAGGGACGAAACATGTAATTTTTTCTTTTATTCCTCTTACAACCCTTTCTAGTAGCCTCAACGAAACAGTCATGAAAATGAAGGCGAATGAGAAGGGATGCCTAGCGACGGTTACTTGACATGACAGAATTTATAGAATTCACAAATCATAATAGAATCAACAGAAAACCACTTTTTCAATAAGCACGGAATTCTGTTTCCCCGTCTTTTACTAACCTTGCTTCCTCTTTATACTTATCAACGCGTTTTAATGCCTAAACAGTAAAGAGGGAATAACAAAGTTAGGTAACTACAGCAACTGCTCTTGTAATACTTGAAATTCCATCCATGTCATGATATATATCTGAATAAACTAAAACAAACCTTGCTATTTATTTACAATGCATAGTCATGCATTCTTAAAAGACTAAATTAAATGTGTGGAGCAGTATTAATTTTCTATTCAGATGCAAACTTTCCCATTTGTTTTCTAAAACAACAAAAGATTCCAACTTGACACAACCCTTGTTGCAGATATAGTTTACCCCAATTTGATTTCTTGTTTACATCCTTATGTTACAGATCCCATAGAACACATTCTCAAATAGCATGATATATCCACAAACATAATGTAATACCCCGAAATCACCTTCACTTCACCATGGATACCAAGAAAAATAGATGAGAGAAAATGATAAGAATTTTAAAGAGAGAAAGTAGAGAGAAAAAAAGAGTGGTTGATTTCACAAGAAATGAGAGAAATACAAAATGAACCAACACCCTCTCCACACTTAGAGAGGGGTATTAATACCCTTGTGGCCGGATGGACTTTTGCCATGGGCCGGGTTTAATGTTAACTTGGGCCGGGCTCGGGATTACATTGGACCTTAGTCCAAAACGCGTACAATATTAGATTAGATGACGAGCCCGTTTCCCGTTTCTAGCCTATTACAACTTTACATAAATAAAGACCGAGACCTAATATTCTTAATGAGCGAACTTCCTTGTTCGACTCAATATTTTGAGGCTAACACATAGTTCACCAACACCTTTCTATATATTATTGCGGAGCACTAAACCGCTAAATTACGATTACCACCAAAATCCTATTGCAGATTTTAGATTCATCTAGAAAGAAAACGCATGTCGATATAACCGAAATTGTGAGAATAAAAAGAATAGTAAACGATACCTTATTAGCAAAAGAAAACCCATAAACTTATTGTTTCTTAAAACCATACATCCACTTCCTTAATTTAGGGAATTCATGCAAGCTTGATCACATTAATACAATATCATTTTGTTTCCTCAAAATTAAGATTATACCAAGCCACATAAAAAACAAACAAAACAAAAACCCCCAAATATCGTGTTAACCTAATTTTCAATTGAAACCCTTATAGAATGAAAATAAAATTTCAAAATATAAAAAAACTTACATGAATTTGTGGGTGTTAGCATGAATCCGGATAACACAACGATTCCTCATCTTCTTATGAAAGCAACATAGAAGATACATCAAGGCAATTAAATAGACTATAATATTTTCACACACATTTTGACAAATAGTTGGTAGGGAAATTAAAAGATTATGAAAACCCTAATTAAGCTACACCGGAGTTGAAGAAGATAAATTTACCTTTGGCAGTGGCGGTTAGAGTTGAATCGAAGATGGTTATTTATGTCATGATTTTCGACTCAGAACTGCTTCAATCAGTAGTATTCAATTCAAAAGATGGGCTTGTTTGGAACCATACTGCAACTGGGAAATTAAACTTCATTTTCTGTTTAGGGACTTGTTAGATCTGTGTGTTTTAGAGAGAGAGTGGGAAGGAGATGAAGATAATAGGTTCTGAGTCTAGATAATTGAATGGTAATCAAGGGCTTTCTTGCGCATTGATGGTTCTGTAACTGAGGGATTGCATTCATGGCTATTCCTACTGAACGGTTGATCATACCTAGGAAACTGAGTTTTGAAATAGAAGTCTTTTGTTTGGGATCATTAATACTGCCATAATAAAAACTTGAAATTGAATCTTATATATTACAAGATAAGATTAGATATAAGATACTTAATTTATTTTTAGAGATTTTAATATATTTTACACCTTCTATATATTTATTTGTAAAGATTATGCATTGTACTTAGTTTTGGATCAATTTCTTTAATGGATGATAGTTTTTAGAAATTGTGTGTTTGTGTTATAAGATTGTAAAGAATTAACATGTCATATTCTCATATGCAAATTTTATAAATTATTAATTTTGACTAAAAACATATTCATTATATTAGTTATATTTTATTATTGTAATATTCAATTTAATGTCATTATCTAATATGTAATTAGTGTATTTTCAAAATTTTAATTTAATAGCTACTGATAATAGCAAGTCTGTAAGTTAAAAAATTCTAATATTTCTAAAAATAAAAGCCTTAAGTGTTTTATATAGAGTAGATATATGAGTTTTAAGTAATCTTTTAAAACAATACGGAGTATTATTTAATTTCATTTACCTATCAAACATTTTCTTACATACCAAGGGATTAATCATAGTCATTCATTTTTTATACTAGCCCAATATGACCCGTGCGATGCCCGAGTCTTTTTTCTCAAATAATATATCAATGTCGGTCATCCTGTTTATTCTAGATATTGTATCAAGTGCGTTAATTTATAAACAATGACCATCAAAATGTAGGGGTGTGCACGGTTCGGTTTGGGTCGGTTTTTGGCTAAAACAGAAACCGAACCGAAATATTCGGTTTTTATAAACCCAAAAACCGAAACCGCTTGAATTTTTTGTTGGCGGGCAGACAAGATTACGGACCTACACGAAATCTCTTAAAGATTTATGCATACAGTGGCTGGAGACGGCGTCGCAGCCATAAAGCGACGCCATCGTGATCTATATAGTGACGGCGTTAAGAATTTCACAACGGCGTTAGGACGTGGCCGACTTAAAGGGGATCTAGAATCATATAAATCCGTTTTTAGGGTTTTAAGTGTGTAACTTTGTATAAACCTAGGGAGACGAACCCTAGTCATTCTAGCAGCTTTATAGGTCATTTGTACTACCTTGAATCCATGTCTTAAACTAGTAAGGTTATTCATCATTAATCATTCAATATGTCTATGTGTTGTTTGATTGATTTATCTTCTTGCTTTCTTTATAACATGCGAGGCTAAACCCTCCTTTGTATTTTTCTATGATTGCATGAAACTTAGGTTGTAGATCCTTTTGATGTTGCTTCTTGTTGATGAATATGCGCATTAGGCTTTAGAAAACCAGCTTTTGTCTATATCGTTGTTGATATGTCAAGGGAAACGCGAGTAGTGTAGAAAGGATACCATTGGTAACAGTATTCATACTACCTTACCTCTGATATGGTTGATCCCTCTTAAGTTTTTTCACATGCATTTAATATACTCTTAGGGGCCTTGTAATAGTCTTCATACTACCTTACTTGTGAGTTGCCCTAACAGAATATTAAATAGATGGCGGGTTTGTGTAATCTGTTCAATGATTATGTACATTGCCTAGGGGATTGTAAAACTTCCTGTGAAGTCTTCGCAACCCTCACATCAAGTTTTTGGCGCTGCTGCGTGGGGAATGGTTAGGTTTTGATCATAGTTTAACTTAGTTCTACTCACTTGAATCCTTTAAAGTGAGAATTTAATTATGCATATTAGCTTTCTTGTAGTCTATCTTTTCTTTGTGTTAATTGTTTTGTAATCCATTCTCGTCAACCACCATGGGAGATGTGAATCATATCCGTACCCTTGGAGATTACTCCAAACCTAGCCACGAGGGCTACAGGAATACCATTGAGCTCCTTATAGGGAACAATGTGGTACCTCTTCGATCTGACACCATCCGGTTGATGCAAAACGGATGCTCATTCCATGGACTTCGGTCGGAGGATCTAAACCAACACCTCAAGGATTTCTTAAAACTTGTGGACTCACTTGACCTTGACAGTGAAAAGGGATAGAATGCGTCTGCGTTTATTTCAATTTTCCCTTCGCGATCAAGCTAGCAACTGGCTTCAACGTGTTCCAGCAAGATCCATCACCACATGGGAGGATCTTACTACTTATTTCCTTGCTCAATTATTTCCACCGGGAAGAACCGCAAAACTCCGCAACGATATCCTAATGTTCCAACAACATCAAGGAGAATCTCTCTCAGAAGCATAGACTCGTTTCAAGGACTTACTACAAAAAGTCCCTCATCATGGCATCGACCTTTGGCTCCAAGTCTAAATCTTTTATAACCATGTCAATCCCGTCACAAGATAAACCATTAACCAATCGGCCGGTGGCAAGCTTCGTGACAGAAACGCCGAAGAATCCTGGGTATTATGTAAGGACCTCTCCCTCTATGAAAACAAAAGTTAGAATGACTCAAGGGATTTCGGTAAGCCGATCAAGGCAATCTCTTTGCCTCAAGATGTCTCGAGTATATCCGACCGCCGCCTTATCGAGCTTGAGAATCAAGTCCAACGCTTGATGGAAGCTCATCTTGCTCTGACACAACCTACTCAAGTAAACAAAATCACTACCTCATGTAAGATCTGTAATGGTCCCCATGACACTCAGTATTACATGAAAGATCCTGAATAAGCCTTTGTTGAATATGCATCCTCGTAAACCAATAAGACGGGAAGTAGGCAGTTCACTATGAACCAAGGACCAAGAAACTTTAACGAAGCCTCCAATACTTAGAAGGGAAAGCCAAATTTTAACTGGGCACACACCCAGATGTTTACCAACCCACGGAATAGCCCATTCTCTGCCTACTCATCTAGTTACCAAATGAAGATTGAGAAGGCATTAATTGATTTTGACTCTCATCAAGAGAAAAGACTATCCAGCCTAAGGACTCAACTTGGACAGCAGCAAGACGACATGATTAGTAATATAAATCTTTTGTGGAAAGCCATTTCTGAAAGCTTGATGACGCTCCCATTCGTGACATTACAGGAAACCCCGTAGCTCAAATGAATTTCACATCTACTAACGACCCCACGAGAGAGGAGCTCTGAGGCAAAGGAATCAAAATCCCATCAAAGTTACTCTCCCAAAAATATCTGTCTCAATCATCTTTAGCAGAACAAAATAGAAACCATTCATCCCCAAAATGTGTACACTTCATTAATTCAATCATCATTCTAAATAAGGAAGATGAAACTAAGGAATAGAGAAATGTGAAGACCAGTACAACCGAGTACGAGGATCACGAGATGAATGTGGAAAGCGAGGAGGAATTCGGGGAAGAAACTAAAGATGAAATCGAAAAAGAAGAGGAAGATAGCCCGAAACACTTTGACACTTTCCCCGCTATGAAAGAATTAAGGTATCATGAATGGCTCTTGAAAAACCCTCAACCCCTGTGGGTGAAGGCCAAGGTTAGAATCGGGAACTTGAATAACGTTAAATTTTCTTGCATGGTCGGCCACTTCGACAAGAAGTAAGCCTATCTAGATATGGAATCCCCAATAAATGTAATGTCTAGGCTTCATTATAATTGGATCATGAGCAAAAGGCTGGGGCCAAGAAGGAAACCATCAAACCTTGGGAAAATCTGCAACTTTGTCGAAAGAGTCAAGGAGCTAAAAGTTTTTGTTGAGAACTTCACCTACGAATGCGACTTCATGGTGCTTGAGGATACCACTAGTGTCTTTGATCATGACCTAGGGTCAGTTATTTTTGGAAAACCATTCGTAGAAGCAACCGGTCTCGTTTACAACAGGGAGTAAGGAACAACTACATTTGAGAAAGATAAGGAAAAGATCATGTTTAAGATGCCCTATAAGATGGAAATGTTCAAACACATAGATTTTACTGATATAAAAACCGATCGCATACCTCCTTTTGCCATAGAAAGTGACGATGACAGCAGCGAAAAAACCCACTACTCTGATAGTTAGATTTGGGATCCGAAGACAAACAATATGAAAATGTGTGCAGAGCCATTCAAAGCTTGATAGCCATGAAGGCCAAGAGAAACAAAGGAGAAGTCATGTAAGAACGTGTGACTTCGAGTCTAGCTACAAGACTCATAAATAAAGAAAAGCCCTTCTTGGGAGGCAACCCAATGTTTATTTTTTCCCGCACTTAGGAGTGTCATGTGTTTTAATTCTTTATTTTTTGTTTTATTATGTTTGAATGGATTTTTTAATCATGATTGGTTTGTTTATAACTTCGTCTTATTTGCAATCAAAGGTATTTTAAAACAAAATAAGTGTAGGGGAATATATCCGGTTTTTAAGAACCAAATTCAAGCATTTAAATAAATTGTTTAGATTAATTCGAGTAAGTTTCGAGTCATATGATTGTAACGATTAATTCCAGGTTTTTTATGTAGTGCTTTCTTCAGATTTAACTAATAAAATTGCGTGTAGGAAATTTCTCATTAAAAACTAAGAATAAATTTTTACAGACCACGGAGACGGCGTTAGGATTAACACCCGACGGCGTCGCGTCTCCAGTAATGTAAAAATTTGAATTTTTTCAAGTATTTGTGAAAAATAAAATGTGCAATATTTAAAATTTGTAATCCTTTTGTAAACCTGCATAAACCTATGATTACATCATTACTCTCATCCTATCTTTACTGTTTTCATAGAGTCAACTCTCATTGTATTTATATCTATCCCGCCGATTTTATGCTTGGTGTAGTTGTCTTTGTCTTTGATTACAGGTTATATTTGACGAGAAGAAGCTTGGAAGTTCTTAGGAAGTTTCATTGGACAATTCTTGGAGGACGATTTAACCAGTTATCGCATGTTTCTTCTCCATTATTGAGCAAACCAGGGGAGTACTAGTTTCTTTTCCTTGTTTTCTTATCTATTTATTCGTTTTTACGGGTACTTCTATAGAACATTGGGGACAATATTCAACTTAAGTGTAGGGGGAATAAGCCTTAGAAAACATTCCTTCATTTTCCATTTGCTTGTTCCTTAAAATGATGGGTAATATATCAAAACATAGCATAAAAAGGTAATTTTGACCCAAATTTAAATTTTTTTATGAGACATACCGATGAAAACCAAGTGTTAATAGCTTCTCATGGATAGGAATGTGTATGACTAGCATAAAAACCTTCAAAATTCCACCCCGAAAATGTGAGGTTCGCCTTTAGATCTTTAGGAATTCGGGTATCCATTAATGATAGCCAAGATAATTTGTACATTTAGCTTTCTCGAGTTAAGGTTCGAATGCAACCATATGTATCTATTCTGTTGTTACGGATGTGTACGTATGGTCTTTGTCTCTTTTTCTAGAGCATTGATATCGATATTAAATTATATGAGTGTACCGATAGTATATTAAATTCTAGAACTTGTTTTTATGATGCATCCCGGGATCGCATAGTAAGTATTAGGCTTTGCGAGAAAAGAGGCACTAGGATTAATCTATGTTTTAAATCTATAATTGTTATTATGGTCACATCAACTATATAACTATCCCACACCCTTGCCATGCACGCATTTTTAGTGCAAGATACCCCTAGTACAACCCTTCGAGCCTATCCTTTTTCATGGTTCTCGTAATTTTCTGGTTAAGCCAGAAAATTAATGAAGAGCATTATCACCCATAAACCAATTGTTACACCTAAATTTCCTTAGCCTACCTTGTATGTACTCACCTTTAGTACATTATTGTTTTAACCCAAGTTAATTATTTGTGTACACGGTTGCTAAGTCCTTATCCTTGTAAATACAGTTTTGGGTCGATTGGGATTCATGGTAGTATTCATCTTATGAAGAATTAGAGAGGAAGTAATTTATTACCCCTAATAGAGCTCAATAAGCTCCATGTTATTTTGATCCATCTCAAATCGGGTCATTAGTTAGATTATAAATAATCGAGTATGTAAAAGTTCAAGTGTAGGGGTGTATCTATAAACCCCTATGATGTATTATATGTTTAAGCAATAGCAAGGCAAAAGAGTACGAAAAAAATGTATATAAAAAAAGAGTAAAAAAAATGTACGGGCTGCCATTTGCTTATGTTTATGTTTATATTAGAGCCAAGAAAAGAAAAAGAAAGAGATTGGTGTTGAGTTTTGTAGAGTTTGTATATTTTGTCTGAGTCTTTGGCTTAGCAACCAAACCAACGAGTATTATTATAAATAATTAGCTAACCTATCCACTCCAAATTCACACAAAGTCACCACCCAAATGTATCTCATCCGTTTCCATTTCCATTAATGTTATCATACACATACACGCCACAACCCTTTAAAATACCTCTTGGATAGTAATTAAATAATGCCTGCGCCTAGCGGTGGAGGTTTAATCCTTTACCAAGCCTATGATAATTTATATGCTATGACAGGTAATGAGTGTTGATTTTCTGTTTTCCCCATTATGTTATAATTTATTATACACCCGAGTTAAAGAGAGAATCCCAAACACCTATGTGAGGTGCTAGTATATACTTTCTGTGCTTTTAATTACGAGGTCTAGAAGGTTGTGTTGTAAAATGCTTTTAAAGAGTAGGTTAAATGACCTCAATATTGCTATTGTCTAGGTAGAAAAGTCCATTTGCTTGAGGACAAGCAAATCCCAAGTGTAGGGGTATTTGATGAGGTGTTATTTTATACACTATTTCAGGGTCATTTAACCCCCTAAATCATGCAAATATGCCCAGATTACGTGCTTAATTCTTTGTTTTTAGGTTTTTAGCACTTGGATGACTTTTGGAGGAAATACACATGACTTGGGCTCATTTGGAGAAGAAACGAACAAGATTACAGACCTACATCAAATCTCTTAAAGATTTATGCATAGAGTGGCTGGAGACAACGTCGCAGGCATAAAGCGACACCGTCATGATCTATATAGTGATGACGTCAGGAATTTCACGACTGCGTGAGGACATGACCGACTTAAAGAGGATCTAGAATCATCTACGTAGCGACGGCATCAAGATTTCTAAGTGACGCCGTCGCATCGATATCTCTATAAATATAAATCCGTTTTTAGGGTTTTAAGTGTGTAACTTTGTATAAACCTAGGGAGACGAACCCTAGTCATTCTAGCAGCTTTATAGGTCATTTTTAGGGCCTCAAAACCCTATTGTACTACCTTGAATCCATGTTTTAATCAAGTAAGGTTATTCATCATTAATCATTCAATATGTCTATGTGTTGTTTGATTGATTTATCTTCTTGCTTTCTTTATAACATGCGAGGCTAAACCCTCCTTTGTATTTATCTATGATTGCATGAAACTTAGGTTGTAGATCCTTTTGATGTTGCTTCTTGTTGATGAATGTGCGCGTTAGGCTTTAGAAAACCAGCTTTTGTCTGTATCGCTGTTGATATGTCTAGGGAAACGCGAGTAGTGTAGAAAGGATACCATCGGTAACAGTCTTCATACTACCTTACCCCTAATATGGTTGATCCCTCTTAAGTTATTTCACATGCATTTAATATACTCTTAGGGGCCTTGTAATAGTCTTCATACTACCTTACTTGTGCGTTGCCCTAACAGAATATTAAATAGACGGCGGGTTCGTGTAATCCGTTCATGACCTAGGAAATACTTACACAGATCATCACAAGTGTGACTAAGCAACGGATCTAGGAGAATCAATCTGAGGAGTAGTGAATAATACAAGTAATCTTTGATATGAAATGGGAAGGAACTTAGTGAGAGAAAGTGGAAGGATGGATGTATTCTAGAGAGAGAAAGTAACAAACATATAATTCATTAGCAAAGTAAGAATACAAAACCAACCAACCAACACCCTCTCCAAGCTATGGAGAGGGTATTTATACACTAGTTTGGCCAGCATGGGCCTATTGGAGGGCTTACCCCATGGGCCTGGCAATAGTATCTTAAATGTTTAGATATATCTAGACTACGGGTTTTGACTAGTAAATTATTGAAGTAACCGAAGACTTTTTCTGATCCTAACAATCTCTCCCCTAAGAGGTCACTCCAATTTACAAAGAATATAATAGCATCATACGATGCTTTTCTTTAGTCCTCAGCTCGTAGTCTTTAACTTCAATCTATAACTTGTGAATTGTTGTAGTAATCTTTGACTTTAGGCTCGAGCTTGTTCCTTTATCTCAACTTGTTTGTGATAGTGTGATCTTGAGCACTTTGAGATCATCAACCAAGCATAATCTCATTTTGCCATCTTGTAACTTTGCCATCTTGTGAACTATGACTCAGACCGAACATGCCTCATAACCTTTCGTTGAATTTGTGACTTGAAAACGCTTTAAAGTTTCCCCTCCCGCCCTCCCCCCCCACCCACCCTCCCCCACCCCCCCCCCCCCCACCCCCCCCCACCCCCCGCATCTTTCTTGAAATTCATCAACTTTAACACGTCGTCACTTCAAGAAAGACGTACGGGTATCATAGTAGCAGGAAGACTAGAAACAGTAATAACCAAGAGCTTTCATGATGTCTTTATACTTGTCGGTCGGGTATGAGCATGCGGTTATGAATCTTGACACGTCTACGTCTAGCAGCTGCCACCATCTGGGATACCCGCAGGTTTAGGTTAGTAATAATCAACAGATATGGACGAGAGTGTCTTTGTCACTTCATCGAATATGGTTTCAATAACCACGGTTCCCCGTTGATTAGTATAAATACTGCCTGTGATCAGATAGAATTCTAAAGAATCTTCTTGACAGGGTTTCGCAGTTGTACTAGCCGTTCTCATTACCGGAACGTCTCAAAGCAGATAACACAGTACGAGTGAACCAGTGAGTTACTATCTCACTTATTGAATAGAAAAATTGATTTGAAAATCAATCGACGTGTCACTTGCTAAAGTGTTTTTGTGACACGTCGAAAGTGTTGATCATTTCAAAAATTTATCATCAATCGTCAATTCATAACCTGGAACAAGTTTGATTCTTATATAATCGCACCATCGTTTCTTTCCAGTTGTCACAAGTTTGATTCGTAGAGAATCGCACAAGTCACCTACCATGAGCTTGTTTGATGTTGGCTCAAGCAGGATTTCCATCTTCATTGTGAATGATATCACTCAGATATTCTGGCAAAATCACAAGGATAATGCGAAGGACTCTTAGTATATATCTTATTATTCACATTGTGCGACTTAACAGATTTAATTTGACAAGTGTCTTAATGAGATTTATGGATGATATCTTTTTGGCTCTAGACTCAATAGTGCACTTTAATTTTAGTGATCGAAGGCTGGAGCTTAGTGCCACCTTTTCAATATCAACTAACTCGGAGTGAGAGAGTTGATAGAAATGTGTGAATCTCAGTGAGTTTTGAAACAAAGTCTTCGACTTTGAGTGGAGCTAGGGAAGGGTTGTGCATACGTCCACTGGTCCATGACCTGTCTTCAATGTCGGACAACATCTTAGTGTTTTCGACAGTTTATGTATTGACCTGGTTTCTGCCTAATGTAGAAGGGCTTTCTTACTTTCACACCTATTATCTTACATCTTTTTTCATTCTTCAACCCCTTCAATGCTTACCGAGACTTCATAACTAACACCTTGTTGGGTTTGTTCCAGTGTTAGCTCCATCTCAGTCTGCATTCTTCCCTTAATCTCACTTTACTCCTTTTATCATACCTAAGGACTTCTACACTAACTAGTAGATATCCCTGGGTAGATCCCTCTGGTTCTGGTTGGATCATGGGATTTGAATACCTATACCTAACACAACTATATCACCCAAAAATTAAAGTACATGGCCGGTCTTTTGAGTATTCCATCACGATCAGAACCAAAATCATTAAAAAGTTCAATCAAAGTGTTTGATATAAATATCAAAAGGTTTACACTTTGAGAGTTTTTCATTATCACTAAAAGCTCCCCCTTAACATGTGCATCGTAATCGTAGTACATTCTAAGTGTGGATGCATAAGATCCATTTTAATTAAATTATTTTTGATTCACATCATTCAATACAAATAGATGCATTTAATCACTTTCCCCCATTATCCCAAAATGTTAATTCCCGTGATATTTTGGATATCAATTATAAACGTTCGGTACAAAATGTTACAAAATCACTATTAGAACATTTTAATGCTCCCCCTCAATTAATGAGGGTATATAAGACAGTGCTGAGTACAAGGATTTGAATTTTTTTGAATTTACTACGAAATTCTTGAAAATGTTGTACTCGAGCACTTCTTATTATCACCGTTTAAGTCTACAGATAACATATATACAAATTCAAAATTTATGTTATTTACGTAGGTTTTGAGACCTGAGTGATGAGAACATCAATAAGATATAATGCATATGGTTCTTTGGTAGCAATCGAAGACCACCTTCATATAAACCCCACCAAGCTAACTTTTACTAAGCAACATTATTAACCTCTTTATTCAAAGAATTTTGTCAATGATCTTTCTCTGTCCAAGCACCTCTCGGCATATGCTTTAACGTATTCCTTTCCAAGTTATGAAAGTCTTTGCTCAAACTTCGAGTATGAAACATTCAATACTATTAACTTGAGCTTCGTGTGTGGTTGATGTCTGTGTTGATGTGTGTCTTAAGCTTTCCCCTAAACCAAGCAACCCATTCTTGAGTAATTCATAACAACGTTTCGTGCAAGCCGCAACAGCAGTCTGAGCATAAAGCCTAGATATCCGAAGTACACAGTTAACCCTTTCAAGAATATGATACCGCAACACCAAGAACAATTGAGTCCCGGATGAGCACATTTCACTCCTCAGGATAGTGATGATATGAATTGTAACACCAAAGTCAACTAAGTCCCGGATGTAAACAATTAAGTCCTCTAATTAGTTTAAATGAAAACTCCAAAGTCAACTAAGTCTCGGAAGTAGACATTCTTCCTGCAGGATACTGACTATTTAAAGGAATCATCATACCTATGTGTACCTCTTTTATCAAATATTTCTACTCATTTTAAGAATAAGCTTAGAGATTGACCGTTTGAGGAAGCATTTATTGAATCAGGAAGAATTCTTCTCACGTTTTAAATAATTATTCTCCTAACACTTCCCCTTGGGAACTCAAATGATGCATACTGACTAATGACGAGATGTCTCTTCCACTATGTGATTGAAATAGTGCACCCAAAAGATTCAAAACGACCTAAAATTAAAAGAAGCTAACCTCAAAAGACAAAAGAAGCTAACCTCAAAAGAAGGCCAAGGACACTATCAAGTATACATCTACTCCTTCCCCCTTGCTGGTTTCGACACGTCGGAATCAGCAAAACCTTATACGCATACATATTCGAGATCGTGTTCGAAGAATTGATAAGCTTAAATCTATTCCGTGAGAATCAACTAAGTCTTAAATTGCAAATAAGTCCATAAAGATTTAAACACATGACATCTAAAGCTTGTGTAGTTAAAATCCATTAACTCCCCTTAAATTATGATCCGTCATTATTAAAAACTTTATCCGTTAATTCCGTGACTTATTTTGAAAGACCGTTTTAAAAGATTATTTGATGACGATTTCTCCCCCTCAAATAATGACCCGTTTTCTATTTAAAGAGCTGTTGTCATTGTTTGAGTGGTCGAATTGTCTTTGAAAAATCTTTTTGTGATTACTGAAAACACTGATTCATTATGAAGACAACTTTTTACCAATAAAAATAAGATTTCTCTTATTTTGACAAATAAATGCACTGACACGTACACTTATTGTACATAGGAAGCACGAGTTGTGTTGCAAAGTAAACACAAGCCTTTGCATGGTCATAAAGTAGACCATGCCCGAGAATAAATTCCCGTTGAGAGGTCAAGTTTCCTTTTTGACGGAATACTTGCCTTTAAGATGATGACCGGGTTGCTATCTGAAATAATAGCAAGCCATTTGGCATGTTTTGAAAACATTTGAAACTTCTGCTCGAACTTCATTTACAGGCTTGTATCATTGTTGAATGACATTTCTAAGACCGTAAATGTTATCGATTTTCAGAAGACATGCCATTTGAAAACGTCTTTTTGTATTTTTCTCATTTTTTAATTTTGTATTTTTGTTTTTATAAAGGTTTTATAAAATGAAAATCTTTTTGGCTTTTCTGATTTTATATTTTTATCTTTTGTTTTTATAAAATTTATATAAAAAGAAAATATTTTTTGGTTTTTCTGAGTTATATTATATACATATGATACAAAGGATATTCGAATAGGTACCACCACTATTCGTCAACGTCATCTGCCAACTTTTTCAGAGTGTCCGGCGTAAAACTTCGCATACCCAGCTTGTTGATTAGAAATTCAATTCTTTCTCGGCCAAGAGCTTTAGTGAAGATGTCCGCCAATTGATACTCCGTATTGACAAAGTAAAGTTCGATCACACCATTTTCAACATGCTCTTTGATGAAGTGAAATCTGATGTCTATATGCTTGGATCTGGAATGTTGAACGTTGTTGCAGCATAAGGCAATAGCGCTCTTGTTATCACAGTACATTGATATTCATTGAATCAAAGCCATAGTCGGTAAGTTGTGTGAGTCTCATCCAAGACTTGAGCACAACAAGCCGGACAAAGCAATATATTCTGCTTCCGTACTGATATTACAGCGCTTTTTGCCTTTTTACGACTAGCTCACAAGTCTATCACCCAAAGTAGTTATACTACAGATGTGCTACGGAGTGTATCTTGAAACCGCATGATCCGCGTTTGCAAATGCTGTTAGTGCAAAGGAAGAATCCTTCGGATACCAAAGTCCCCGATGTACGGTTCCTTTTAGATACCGAAAAGATCCTTTTTAACGCATTTAAGTGCTTTTCGGTAGGCCGAGCTGATAACCGGCACACATGGGCATATAGCAACATAGGTTAGGTAGGGTCTCAATGGCTGTAAGTTAAAGGAGGGTGCCAATATTCCACGATAGTGTGATGGATCTACAACTTTCCCATTCTTTATCTTATACAGTTTGGGACTTCTCCACCCTGGGGAGTATCCACTAGGTCACAAGATTCATAAAGCCATATTTCTTTAGTGATTCAAGAGGCATAGTTAGATTGGTTTATGAAGATGCCTCTGGAATTGAGAAATCTGTAGTCCTAGGAAAAATGAATTTTACCAATTCAATCGACATCTTGAATTTGAACACATTAATCTTTAGCGAATAGATCACAAAGTTCTAGGAGTAGATGCAGCAAAGATAATATCATCGACATGATTTGTACCAGTAGAAGTTCTTTGCCTTCTCTACGGAGAACATAGTAAGATTTACTGAGCATTCTTGAGAAGTCATTGGATATCAGAATGAAGGGGACAACAGATTAATACCACGCGCGTGGAGCTTGTTTCAACCCATAAAGAGCTTTCTTAAGCTTGTACACGTAGTTAGGTTTATCTGGATCCACAAATCCGTCCGGTTGGCTAACATAAACCTCTTCCCGCAGATTACCATTCAGAAACGCAGTCTTCACATCCATTTTATAGATGACCATGTTCATATGAGCAGCAAATGCTAGAAAAATTCGTATAGCCTCTAATCTTGCAACAAATCGGTGCGCAAGGACTCTTCAAAAATCGATTCCCTCTTCTTGACGATAATGAGCGACCAAACCGAGCCTTGTTTTTCATTACTACCTCCTAATCATTTCAAGCTTAACCTTATAGTCCTCTTAATAGTGTTGGGTTCGATGCACTTCTATCATGAGGAGGAACCAGTTTCCCAAACTTCAGACGTTCAAATTCATGATGTTCTCTTGCATAGTTTCATCCAACATGCTTGAGTTAATGGGTCTTGTAGTTCTTAGGCTTCGCTGATGTGAGAAAGGCATCATATTAGCAGGAAGAAGCGATTGTTTATGGAAGTTGTAGTCGTGTGAAACTGGTCTGTCGAGAGCATCGATTATATGCTCGATATGTGGGTGATCCTTAGTCATTTGCTATTGATGTTCAGAAATTGGTGATCGGGAGGCACCAATTGTAGTGGAATAACATCTGTTGATGAGGATTGATCAGAAGTAACTTCTGGAATTGGAATGCCAAAGTATGGATCATTACCCATATGTGCAACTTCAATATCATGATTATCTTCTTCAACATCATGAGAAGTAATAGGAGTTTGAGTTTATTGTGTTGTAGGAGAGTTACTTGGTGATGGTGCATCTTGATAATGTTAGTTGAATTGAGGAGGTGAGCCAGTGATTACAGCATGTTCAAGTGCAACTACTTCAGGAATAGGAGCAATAACTTCTGGGTGCTTGTAAAATAAATAGGGTGGGGATTAAGTGATCTCAAAATCAAACATTGGTTGAAAAAAAAAAATCTCAGTTCAGATCTCGAAGGTGGTACAAATGGATTCTGATGAAGAAGGGAGGGTTTGGCACGTGTCCTAAAAATGATTGTTCAGGGGTCATTTCTTGAAGGTGCAGTGTCCTGAACTGCTGTGTTCAGAAAGCCATCGCGGTCTGCTCATCAAAAGTCAACATGAATGGTTTCATATTCGTCTGGTACGTTCTATTGTAATCGGAATGCTTTCTTCGTTGGGTGCATTTCCAATGAAATACAATGTCAGCTTCGGTTGTAAATCCTGCCCAAATTATCGCTTAATCATTGTTTGGGGTAGCAGAGGGCACAAACACTGGTGATACGATATATCGGTGAGGTTTTGTCGTGTAAAAAGTAGTATGGTGTTTTACGTGACGACGACGTATCAGGAACGATTTTGGTATAACAGGCTTTGTGGCACCGCTTCGGCTATACGAAATAAATGAGCTTTTGCATAATTAATATTGTGCGGGCTGCTTCTATTAGCGTACGATTTCGTCCTTTCCACAACACCGTTTTGCTGTGGAGGAGCATGCACACGGATGTTTCATGAGAGATGCCACCTTCTCTATCATATTCACGCATGTCTGATTAACAAACTCAGATCCATTATTTGTTCTGTATGCGGAACGGTTTCCTTAAGCTGTACTTGGATCATACTTCAAAAGTTGATATAAAGATGGAGCCTCATCTTTTGATCGCACAAACATTTTACCTCCATGTTACATCGCGGTAGTTCATCGACCAATAACGAGGACTGACTTCTTTCCAGTGACACTCGCGACACGCCTTGGCCCGTTACAGATCCATATTGCAACAGATAGAGTTTTTCTTGATTGGTGTCCTCAGATTTGGGTTTGTGGGGTTTCTTTGAACTTTTGCCTAATGCACATGCAGAACATAAGTGATCTTTTTCAAACTTGAGCTTAGGGAGACCTCGGAAGTCCATGTCTTGCAAGATGATTAATAGTACCGTTCAAGTGAGATGCGACGATGCACCATAAACCAGGACCTTGGTTTTATATTGCCTTTGACAATAGACAAATGGGAGAGGATGCCATCATTATTCCAAGTGTAGGAGTGTTATAAAGGATTATCCCTCGAGATCGTCAATAAATCAACACTTCTAGATTTGCGGACATGAAGCACTGTGTGTGACGAAAAGCCACTTCGAGATTGGAATCACATAAATTGTCCCACAGAAAATAGATTATGTCCAAAGTCCTTCAACGTAATAAACCTGAACTAGTAAATTTACCAATCTGATAGTCTCCATAACCCATTATCTTTGCAACTTGATCATTTCCGAATTTTGACTGTACCCAGAATTTACTGATGAAATTGGTGAGCTGAGAGCGATCTTCTGGTCAATGTGCTTCGAGCAACCGGAATCCAGTTTACCATGAGGACGATTTTTGGACACTGCATTCATTAAGAGAAGTAGATGGAAATTGGTTTTGTGGATCCCCAGGATTTACTGGGTTCCTGGGTTCCTGTTTGTTAGCAGACATTGGTTTTATAACCTTAGTTTTGCTAACGGACTCAGTATTCTTATTCTTTCTAGGTTTCCTTGAGTATACCAATTTAAACCACAGGTTTGGATGTCTCAGAGTCTTGAACTATTTGGTTCCATAGAAGGATACTTCATTAGTAGTGGTAATCATAGTTAAAGGCTCACGCATTCCTTCAATTGTGAAGTCCCGCCGGTAGGTCTACACATATATCCCATCTTATTGAAATCTTCCTGTTGTTCAAATTCTTTCTTAGATTTTTCATTTTAGTATTTAGCACTGTACTTTCACATCATTCATAGAATTAGACACACACAAATTATCAGAAGACATGCAATCATCACCGTTAATACAGACATAATCAGAATTATCATGTTTCTTGGAATTCTGCACAGACGCAGATCCATTAACTTTAACAGTGCCATTCCTTTTATTCAAACTAGATTTAACGTTCCTAGGGTGAGCTTCTTCTTTTTCTTTGAATTTACTTACTGTTGTTTGCAGAATCTATCATCCTGTATTGCCTGAAGGCTGTGATCCGCTAGCACAGAAGAAGGTCTTTACTCCTGTATGAATGCAACACACGCTTGTTAGAGACTATGTTTGATTCGAGTCTTTTTTGTGTTTTTTGTGGATTGTGAGTGATTTGGCAAACCTAACTTTCTTGTCCTTTTTCCTTTGGTGTGACCTCAACTAATTGAGGACCAAAATTGTTGATGCTAGGGCAAGATCTACTTATGTGTGAAAGCAATCACTGAATGGACTTTTGGCTATATCCTAAAGGCAGACTCTCCCAATAAATGGAATCTTGACGGATAGTTTGCTTTTTCATGTTCGTATATATCCCTAAGACCAAAGCTTTTCCTGGGTATGTTAATTATACGAGGGGGTGGTGGAGCAGTCCTTTTATTCAACAATTTGGGCGTGATTGGTTCCATATTATCCTTAGACACTTTTGGATCAACAGAGTGGGTCTCAGTAGCCTCCTTATCTAACGCTTTTCCTTTAAGTTTCCTTAACTCATTTTTTAGGGCTGCTATGACCAAACCTTGTTCCTGAAGTTTTGCATTTAAATCAGAAATTTCCCCAGACTTTATATTGACTTGTTTAATTAACGCATCACATTGTTCTTTTGATTGAACACGTTTTGGTTTAATCGAGTCATAAAGTTGTTTATAAGTCTGTTTCAAATGCTCATTCTCAGTAACAAGTTTTGTCACTCTATGTTCCAATTCAATGTTAAGAGTCTCAATTTCATCCATGTCCATTTTGACTTTACTATCATCCACATTTCCTTTTAAGGACTTAATTTGCTCTTTCAACTTGACAATGACTGTGTCTTTCGCTTGAGACTGAGCTCTCAATTCACTTAATTCAAACAACTGAGTAAAACTTGGAGCATTTTGATTTAAAACACTGTTTTCTTGTTGAAAAATTTCTTGGTTAAGTTGAGAATCAGCTTCCAAAGTGATGCAATGTTTTTCAAGAGTCGTAAAACTCTTACAAAGTTTTTCGTAAGTTTCTTTATCAACAAAATCCTTTTTGTTGAGAAGCTCAGTCTTGAGTTCGAGGGACACTTTTTGACATTCATTCCAACAATTTCTCAACTTCATTCACAGACCAATTTTCTCAACAGTTTTTACATTCCTTATCAATGGCTTTGTGCCAAGAGTCGTTCATTTTCACTCAAAACTTGCTTTTTATTTTAACTTCGAATTCTGGACTCCAAGCGATGTTGTTCGACTGCCTGTTCCATTTGGATTAAAAGAATTTTTGGACTTCGGCAAGTTCTTCAACCAAGTATGGATTGAAGTATTGAAGATATTTTTATTCTTTTATATACGGAATGATTTCATCTCGAAATAAAGCTTTGTATGTTCAAACCCACCTCGTGCCCTCAGTGATTGCTATTGTGGCGTGGTTCTTCTTTGACAACCAGAGTCAAGTCAGTAGATAGCGTTTTAAGCTTTTTGAAGCTAGTATTTTCACCATAACTTACTTTAGGAAGTTCTTTTGAACCTCAAACAATTGACGTATGGTTGTGGAAGAATGAGATGGGTCTAAAGCTGGGACCGAAGTCGCTTTCCAATAGGCATGTTCACTATATAAATCAGATTGTCGAACAAATCGTTTGTAGTAATCGTTATTAAGAACAGCATAATTAATGGGTTTAGTGTTCACTCTATGTTTTACAACCATTGGATCTTGTTCTTTCAAAAGCAATTTTGAACGACTCTCTTCACAAAGCATTAATGTCTCATCAGAATCAGGAATCACAATAGTATCCATTTTAAGAATGGTATTCCCGTCATACAGCTTTGGCTTTGACTCCCGAGCTTTCTTCAGATAGAAAGGTTTTTCAAAACCGATAGCTTGTTTCGTGGAATGATCATAACAAATTTTGGATTTAGTCATCATATGAACAGTTTGCGCAGATTGACCTCTTTTGAAAATGATGTTATCAAGTTGCTTAATTTTCTTTTCTAAAGCAATTTCTCTATCAATATTTCTGTTTTCTTCCATTTTTAAATCATTTTTGAGATCAGAAACTGTTTTCATTAAAGATCCTTTTATTGCACTTGTTCGAATAAGATTTTGCTTATAAAGATACAATCTCGGCATTTACTGTTCATTGATCTTGAAAAACGTCTTTCAAACATTTTTGCATTTCTTTCAAATCTTTAACCTCTTCTTTATATCTGTCAAGCTCGGTAGTCAAAGCTTGATTGGCACTTTTATATTCCAGATTAACATTGGTGCAGTGCGTCACTTGGGTAGTTAATTGTTCAAACATAGATAATATCAGGACATCTTGTTGAGCAGAAGAGTTAGAATTCTGACAGTTTCTGTGTGCTTCACTTAGATACTGAGTAATAAGGTGATGATATTGCTATCACAAGTTTATATAAGTTTATGACTGCTCACCATCATTAGGACTGTTCAGAAGCGTCATGATCTGCTCACTTTGATTAAATAAATCATAGGTCAGATTATCTGGATTGAGTACCCCAGTGAGTGCATCTGAGCCATTCCTGGACATATTCGCCATAAGAGCAATCTTGGTTGAGTTGAGTTCATCACAATCAGAGTCATAGGCATCCAGATCATCAGCTTGATATGCAGCATTGTGGGTGATGACTTATTGTGTAGGTTGAATGTCAGGAAGTCCTGGATCTGCCAAAAATGCTATTTCTTCCTCTGTTAAAGCTTGACCACTTGCTTGAGCTTGAAACCAACAACACTTTATCGTTGAACCATGTTTCATCCCTTTTCCTCTTAGGCTTAGTTACACTGTTGGCAATATGACCTCCCTTTGCAGTTGTACATAATTTAACAGTCCGTTGTTTCCCGTGTTTTGCTTTCCACTTGCACAGGTTTGTGTACTTTTCTTGTTGTTCCAGCAGCCTAAGCAAAATAAGTTTTGTTCCCCTGAAGGTTTTTGCCACAGTTACTTTTCCATCATAGATGGTAGCTTGTTGACGAGGGTTTGACGAAGTCCTTAGCTGATTGTTGGTAGTAGGATACCGGGATGTGACAACAGCAGTTAAGAATGACATCATGTGATTAATTGCATCAATTGGATCATCCCCTTTCTAGTAACACTTGGAAAACTAGACGGGAGTCTGGTTGGGAAAATTCAGGTTTGTTGATGTTGATAGTTGTGGGGAGCATATTCCATTGTGGGATTGATGGTTGTGGAGAATAAACGTTGTGGTGTGAACGGTGGATTGGTACTCATTTGATGGTATATAAGTATTGAAAGAGGTGTTTGATTGACTTGGTTAGTGTATGTTGAGATTGATAGGTGCAACAAACTGTGAAGACTGATATGGTGAAACGTGAAGTTGAGATAGAGACTTTGGGTGAGTGTGTAGATGAGATTGATAAGCTGGCTGAGTTAATTGGTGAGATGCAACTAAAGCAAGAGGATCAGAGTTGCGTTCATGCATTAAACAAACTTCATTTGCATGTCTTTCATGTTATTGTGTTGAGGGTAAGCATGACGATGATCATCATTGGACGTGTGCGAAGTCTTTGACCAATTTAACATCAGTAAAAAATTTTGCTCCATTCATCAGGAAGAGTGTTTAAGAACTTGGTGTTAACTTGAAACTGCTCCAATGGCATCTTGTGTATGTTTCATATCTTTTGGTAGTTAGAATGTGAAACCTCAAGTAGGTACTTCAGGTGCGTCTCTCCCTTTTGTGTAATGTGAACTTATGAATTAATCATTACAGCTTGCACTCAACGTTCTTTTTTGTTAATGACGTTCCTTGCATTAGCAGTTTAATCTTCTCCCAAAGATCTTTTGCCACACGATGTTGACTCACAAGAGCATAGATTTCAGTTGGTAGGCCTTGGAGAATGATGTTTATTGCTTTGATGTCACAATCTGCTTGAATGGCTTCAGCGGGAGTCAGTTCAACATATTCCTTAAGCCTTGTTACTCCATCCTCAGTGATTGAAGGCCAGACAAGTGGTCCTTTTTCAATAGAAGCAAGAATCATTCTTCCATGTGGTCTATTCATCATATACAGTTCCATTCTGCTTTTCCATGAATCATACAAGTGTTTTTCAAGCATCGGTGGTTTGTTGTCTCCTCCAGAAAGAAGTGACTTATCAGCAAGAGTCGTCATTGTGGTATCAAAAAGATTACAAATTGATCAATCGGTGGTAGAAAGAAATTGTGTTTGGTTACGTGATTGTTGAGTCTTGAAATGAAACTACACGGGATTTTACAATTCTAGACAAAACCAGGAAAACAAGTGTTTGTTTCACGGGATTTTACAAGTCAAAGAAAGAACCGTATAATTTAGAAATGAGTTTGTTAAGTTTAAATTTAATTTGGTTTTACTAGTTCGGTTGACAAAAATTAACTGGTTCGGTCCTATCTAGTTCGATTGTCACTGGTTCGGTCCTAGCTAGTTCGGTTCCCAAAGAAAATAGCTCGTTCGGTTCCCAAATGAGAATAGCTAGTTCGGTTCCCAAAGTAAACAGCTCGTTCGGTTCTGCTAGTTCGGTTGTCAAAGATAACCTCGTTCGGTTATGTTCGTTCGATTCCAACAAAAGCGACTCGTTCGGTTCCAACTTAGATTACTCGTTCAGTTTCAACTGGAGAGACACTCGTTCGGTTCTCTAGTTCGGTTATCTACTTCGGTTCTTCTCGTTCGGTTCCAACACAAGGTATCTTGTTCGGTTCCAACTACTACGAAACTCAAATTTTCAAAACTCAAAAAGACACATTTTTTAATGGTTTTTAGCAAAAAATCTTGTAACAAAATAGGCAAGTTTCTGTTGAGAGAAACTCGAATGGCTAGGAAGGGTTGTGCATTACATCACTAGGTCCATGATGTCGTCTTCAATATCAGAATTCATCTTTGTGAAAACCGATAGATTATGTATTAACCCGGTTTCTGCCTAAATGTTTGTGGAGGGCTTCTTTCTTTTCACCCTTTATCCATACATTTCTTTTTAATTCGTCAACCACTTCAATGCTTACCAAGATGTCATTACTAACACCTTGTTGTGATTGTTTCAGTGTTAGCTCAATCTTAGTCGGCATTATTCTCGTATTCATTCATCTCCAATCATACCTAAGAACTGCTATTTCTAACTATGGAGTGTCCTTGGGTAGATCCTTCCGGTTCTGGTTGGATCATAGGACTGATTCCTAACCTAACCACCTTATGACTTCAGAATCGTCATGAAATTAAGATGTCATTGGGTATGAGATCGTAACCATAAAACCTTTTCTGAAGAATATAAACAGCACTTTAAGTCGATTAGATCACTTATTATTTTCAAGATCACATTTTAAATATATTTCTTCCCTTATTTTAAATACTAATGCACTTAGTTTTTGAAATACCATGTGATTAAAATTTGTCATGAAAATTATGTGGAAAGAATATTATTAGCATGAATTATATAGAACATTAACTTGCTCCCCCTTAATTTTTACATATGTTTGACACCAAAAAAATGATACCAAGTTGTAAAATGAATATAAAATTGAGGGTTAGCATTGTTGAGCACACAATTTTGAAAGATTATGAATTGTCATTGAAGAATTCTTGAAAAAATTATGCTCAATCACCTAATCATCTTATAACATACAATCTATTGAGTAGACATCATTATTACTGAGTTGTTATTAAGCGATTTTTGATAATGTTTTGAATACATAAGAATTGTCGTGAGATGATGTATCCAACAACATTAAAACATTGTTTTTTGAAAAACTCCCCCTCAAACATTGACTCATTTTTAAAATGACACCAAATGTAGAAGAATTGTCGTGTAAAACTTGATGAGGGATGGAGTGTTGAACACACAATTTTGAAAGATTATGAATCGTCAGTGAGAAATTCTTGAAAAATTGTGTTCAACTTTTTGAAAAACATCATGTTAGAAGACTTCTCTTCTAACACTAAGGATAAGCGCACTGAAACGTACACTCTCCTTTGTCGTTCGGGTCCGAGTTGCAATCTGAGAGCAATTACAAGTCATAAAGAAAATTAGAAATGACATGTTTTGAAAGCATTTGAAACTCCTGTTCGAACTTCATTTACACGCCCGTGTCGATGTTAATCAACATTTCTAGGTACGTAAATGTTATCGATTCCAAGAGACATGTCGA
This sequence comes from Tanacetum coccineum, assembly GCA_026074375.1. Lineage (NCBI taxonomy): Eukaryota > Viridiplantae > Streptophyta > Magnoliopsida > Asterales > Asteraceae > Tanacetum > Tanacetum coccineum. The sequence goes on along the minus strand of BQNB010050253.1, from coordinate 14,899 downwards.
GAAGATTCTTTTTGTGAAACATTTTCTGATTTTTTGATTTTGTATTTTCTTTTTGAAATTTTATATTTTTGTATTTGGTTTTATAAAAAATATTTACATGTTGACCTCAGCATTGTTATGTGATGGTGGAATAGTAATTCCAACTCTTGTCGTGATGTAGCTGTCTTGTCTGCTGGAGGAACAACTTTTGGAACCAGCTTTGAACTGGACGGTTCATTGTTGTGGTCGTGAATTCCGAGTTCTGAACTGTTATGATCAGAAGTCATTGCTTGTTCATCAGATCAGAATTCCTTGAAGCCCTGGTTTCTGAGATATCAGTCTTTTCAGCAACCAAACTCTGAGTCCTTCCTTTTTAGGATTGAAAGATGTACCTGCACTTAAGTTAAGAGTACCTGCACTGACATCAAGAGTTTGTTCGCATTCATATTGGTTAGTGATATCTTCATTTGAACCATTTGTGGGTTCACTGTCAACCTTGGTTGTGCTAGAGGTGAATATCTTTCCAGTAGGAACCCACCTAAGACCAACAGATTTGAAAATTTTACCCGTCGGTTTCCACCTAAGACAAGATCTAGGAGTCATTGTTTTCTCATGCACAACGGAAGTCTTTTTGATTGAAAACCTATGTCCTTTTGGGATCTGTCTTTCTGGTTTCTTTGCAAAACTTGTTTGCTCTACGGGTTTGTATCTTTTTGTAGTCTTATGGGATGGAACCTTAGCATGCGAGTTGACCTCTTTTAGGAATTTTGTTACACAATAATCATGATTTGCATTAAAGACACATTTCAGACATGTCGAACAAACAAAATGTTTAGAGTCAAAAAAATTCCTAGAATTCCTAGAGTGTTCTGCTATGGGCACAGTCTTTGTCGTTACGCAACTACTCTTAGATGCAGGCCAATTCCTAGAGTTTTGGTTATTGATCCTAGGTTTTGGTTTGCAATCATTAGCTGTGCTTTGTGATGTTAGAAGAAGCTCAAACATAGGTCTTTGAATTCATAACGAATTTCTTGTGTTTTCTTAGCTTCCTCTAGATAGTGATTATGAACCATGTCATTTGAACTAAATCTTGGCATATTCTTTAAACTATTCCTAGATTCGCTAGATGCAATCACGTGATGAGGTTTTACAACAACAGATTCTCTTTCCTTAGGCAAATAATGTGAAATGGCTAGTTTTGACAAATCGTTATTGACATCAACTTGGAAGGCAAACCGTGGCTTAGAAATTCTAGGTCGTTCAGACTTAAACGCAGTCGGTTGTCTAACAACTGATTGGTTTCCATACTGATATGATATGGTATTAACTTTTCTTAGTATTTTAGCTATGTTTTCCCCCACCCGTAAGAAGTCTCGTTGGAGAACTGTTTTCCTAACTGGACTTAACCGTTATAAGGATCCATAAGGGAAGCCTCTTGTGGAACCGAATGAGATAGGATAGTTATTTTTATTATTTTGATCCCGTCCCCCCTCCTATCGAATACGCGTAGTAAGGCTGGACCCGCAGAGTTGGGTGATTCTTGCAGAGGCAAAGTCAAACCCAAGCGAGGCTCAGCATAAGTTTATCCCGTCCTTTACCCTGTCATGTTGTTATTGATTATTTTTTTTGGATATTTCATATTTTGGGAATTGTTGTGAGATTTTCATTCCTTTATGTCATTTTGATTTTATTTTGATATAAAAAAAAAGAATAAAAAGTTAAAGTAGTTATGTAATGGCGGTTTCCATGCCTTTATGTTTTTAAGTTCGAGAGTTTTACAGAAGGTGCAATGCGCATATGTGTTATATGGGAATTATGATTGAAATAGGTAATCTTGGAAGTAAGTACACGTGTAAAAGGAGGCACTTTTAATTATGGTGGCCAACATAATTATAAAGGCATCACATACGTAGACTTGTGACCTTGATTGCATTTATTTGAGTTTGGTTGTAAGGTAGTAGTGTAATATGTTTTTTCTTTGATATGTGTATTCATGATACAAATGGTGGAAGGAAGAAATTATTCTCTTACCCTAATTGAGGACATGTTTTTAAGTTGAGTTGTATCGATATACGTTTCTCTTCTATCTAGTATTTGCGGATACCTAGTATTGTTATATAGAGATTGCTCATTTGCTCGGTTGTTTGTTCGGATTTCCTAAGTCTAACCTTATCATCCCTTCATCGTACTTTGTTAGTAAGGATACCTGATTTTTCCTATTCGACGTCTCGATGTATATTGGTTGTTCGGAATCTGCTCTTTTGAATATAGGCGCGTTTCGTTAGTTCTTTCGTTGGCATTGACTACTCCGTATAGTATAAATGATTCTTTTTAAGCACAATGGTTCTAACATATTATTGTGGCTACATTACTCCCTTGGTTTGTATATCCCTTAGTTTTCTGTAACCCGTTTGCGACGTGTTAGTTTTTTAAGTGGTTTAATAAATTTTATTTTATTATAAAAAGCTGATTTAAAGTGATTCATAGTGGTAAGGTACGATACACCATCTCTAGATTTTTTATGACAACCAGAATGAATTTCTCAAAAATTACATTTAAGACAATTTTATTATTATTTAAAATGATTTTTTTTACTTAAAGTGACTTTCTTAATTTAAATTGATAAAACATTATTTAATTTGGTCTTTCGAGTAAAGTCGATAATTGGTATAAGAATTTCCATCTTTCGTATTGATATTTTTTTATGTGTTCATTTGTCGTGGTACGTCTGTTGATTTCTTTCGTTGCGTTTTCGCTCGGTGCATATACGTATCCTTTCTTTCAAAGGATTCTTATGTCATTCTGATCCTGTCTTATCTGCTATGTGGAATCTCTTATATGCATTCTAGCCTTTGACTCGATATTCGTTTGTTATCCTATTCGATTGTTCGTAACCCTTGGAGTTCGTTGATACCGTTGAGTAGTGGAAGCTTTGATTTCATTTTGGGAATGGACTGGTTGTCCAAAAGGAAGTTTGTGATAGTATGTCATGAGAAGGTGGTTAGGATACCGATTAGAGGTGTATGAGATATTTCTGGGTTCATGGTGAACGTACTCAAGGAGTCGTGAAAACCTTAATGAACACAAAGGTAGGTGAATCAAAATTGAGTGATATTTCCGTCGTATGAGATTTTATTGATGTGTTTCCGGAAGACTTGTCAATGACCAACGCAACGACAAGTTGAGTTCCGCATAGATTTGGTTCATGGAGCGACGCCAGTCGCGAAGTCTCCATATCGTCTAGCACCCTCGGAAATGCAAGAATTGTCTGAACAACTTCAAGAGTTGCAAGATGAAGGTTTCATACGACCTAGTCATTTTTCGTGGGGAGCACCAGTGTCGTTTGTTAAGAAGAGGAGCATGAAGTTCATTTGAAGTTAGTGTTGGAATTACTGAGGAATGAGAAGTTGTATGCTAAGTTTACTATTGACGTAGCATTACATGCAATATGCCAATCCCTTCCTCTATCACTAAACGTGAACAAATGGAATACTCATTATCTACCATAAACATACTCAAAATGAGATGCCCATACACCTCAAAATGATAACATGCACATACTTAACTCACTTAGCAAACATAAAATCACATAGCACACACTTAGACACATATAATAAACCCTTAGCCGAAACTAATGGTATAAACTAACCTGCTCAACCTCGGTTGTCACAAGAAGAAATGGAGAGTGAAACTTAGACGAGTAAGAGCAATGTCCATAACTATCCAGTCAAGTGTTAAGGACAAGATATTGGCTACTTCAAGCGAGACGTCCAAGGTAGAGAACACGCCAGCAGAAATGTTGCGTGACATGGACCAACAAATGGAAAAGAGAGCAGTTAATGGTTGTACTTTATGGATTAAATTGTATAGTAAGTATGAGTATGAAATTCGCTACCATCCAGGTAAGGCAAATGTGGTGATTGAGGCGTTAAGAAGGAAGGAACGAGTGAAACCTAGACGTGTTCGAGCGATGGCTATGACCATTCAGTATGGAGTAAGAGGAATGATATTGGCAGCCCAAAGTGAGGCGTTCAAGCAAGAGAACGTACGCGCAGAAAGGCTTCATGGGTTAGATTGACATATGGAAAAGAAGGAGGACGAGAGTTTGTACTTTATGGATCATATATGAGTTCTGTTAGTAGGGAATGATGAGGACGGTAGTAATGGATGAGGCTCATGCATCAAGGTACTTGGTACATCCGGGAGCGGATAAGACGTACTATAACCTTGGAGACATGTATTGGTAGCCACGTGTAGAAAATATATAGTTACCTATGTTAGCAATTGTTGGATTTGTATAAGAGGTGAAAGCTGTGATGTCAAAGACTTTTGGCTTGCTGCAACAGCCTGAGATACTTGAGTGAAAATGAGATAGAACCACCATGAATTTTATCACTAAATTTCCAAGATCAAAGTAGTAAGTATGATGTGATTTGGGTGATGGTCGATAGACTGACCAAGTTAGCTCATTTTCTAGCTATACAAGAAAATTTCAAGATGTGAAGTTGGCAAGGATTTATATTGATGAGATAATAGCAAGGAATGAAATTCTAGTGACGATTAACTCAGATTGAGATGGATGATTTACCTCGTGGTTTTGGCAGACGCTGCAGAAAGTGTTAGAGACACGATTGGATTTGAGTACTGCTTAGCATCCTCAAGCGGATGGACAAAGTGAACGTATGATTCAGACTTTGGAAGATATAATGAGGGCATGTGTTATCGATTTGGTAGTAGTTATCATTTGAGCATTCGGTGTGCTCCGTTTGAAGCTTTGTATGGAAGGAAATGTAGGTCGCCTGTTCTATGGGCAGAGATTGGAGAGAGTAGTTTGACTGGGCCTGAGTTAGTACTAGATATGACAGATAAGGTAGTATTGATAAAAGAAAAGCTCAAAGCGGCAAGAGACCGTCAAAAGAGCTATGCTGATAATAGACGCAAACCGTTAGAGTTTGAGGTAGGAGATCGGGTTATGCTAAAAGTGTCGCCTTGGAAAGGTGTAATTCGCTTTGGGAAAAAGGGTAAGTTAGCACCGAGGTATGTAGGGCCATTTGAGATTCTTGAAAGAGTCGGTCCTGTAGCTTATCGGTTGAGATTGCCTGAGGAATTGAGTGGAGTACATGACACGTTTCATGTGTCAAACCTAAAAACAATGTCTGGCGGATGCTAGTCTGCATGTGCCATTGGATGAGATCAAGGTTGACAAAACTCTTCGTTTTGTTGAGGAACCTGTTGAGAATAGTGACCGTGAAGTTAAGAGGTTAAAATGTAGCAGAATGGTGGTAGTTAAGGTCCATTTGGGCTCGAAGCGAGGTCTTTAGGACTTCAGGTAAACTGAGTATCCACACTTGTTCGTTGAGCAAGGGATCATTGGGAGTTTTTAGTTAAAGTTGGGTACGTAAGGTTTCTTGTAGACCTTAGTATGCCCTTAGATGTGTTTGTGTGATTTTGGTTAAAGTTATTTTATGAATAAACTCGAAGTCGAGCCGATTTTTCAAAAACGTTGGGCTTTGTAACAACTTATAACTTGGGTTCAAGACAGTTCTTGTTTGATGAGTTGCGAGACCGGGTTGTAAATGACGTTGTTACGCAACTTAAGGTTTTTGACGAGTCTCCTCGATGACGGGCGAGGTTCAGGTAGTTGGATGTTTCTTTTCGTTTGGAGCGGTTATGCTGCTATGCGTACCCTTTTGTGGGCAGGCAAAGTGGTTAGCAGTAAGATATCTTGTGAAAGTTAGTTGGAATTCAAAGTGTAACTTTGAGTTAACATGGGTATGGGAGGACTACTTGAAAGATAAGTATCCTCGATTTATTGTTTGGTAATGATAGAGTTGAACCTTTTGGTTAAATCTCGGGACGAGATTTCCTAAAGGAGGGGATACTGTGACAACCATGACTTGAGCAGGTTAGTCAAACTATTAGTGTTGACTTATGTATCTGTTGCAATGAATGGGTTATGTGTTATATGTGTTTATAAACAATTTTTCCATAAGTCTCTAAACCCTAACACCGTTATCTCCTTTTAATTAAAGAGATAACGGTCGTTATCTCTATTAACTATAAACCCTTAAAACATTTATAACCAAAGCCCAAATACCAACAAAGTAGCCCAATTCTTATACCGCGTGCCCAATCGACAAACACTACCCTTGGGTCCAACACCAGTTATAAAAATAAAAAGGCGCAGGATTCCCAATCCTGTTACTAATCATCGATCTCTCCGATTTACTCCCTACAACTATACTAGCTACAACGCAAACGGAGGATGAAACATAAAACAATCTCACACTCACTCTAACCACAATTCGAAAGCACGCTGATCAAAGATTTTCGGACGTACGTCGTCACAGCATCATGCTGGCGCGACCAACAGAAAGCGATGCGTCACCGAGAACGCTCTCTGTCTCGCTGTGTCACACAGCGAATCTACACCGATGACATAACTCTACGTCTAGGAGATTGACTCGCACACAGTGACCACCACACACTACAGTGGAATTAGCGAAACCTTCTTACTCACTCTCACAAACATCTCTTCATGTATACCAACACAGAGTGGAAGCCTACAAAAACCTAACATCGACAATCATACCATTATTTGCACAAAACCAAGTTATACTAAACACCGAGAGTCCACTCGCGGTTCAGCGCGACAAAGTATCTACTCGTGGCGATCACTGTCGACTACTTTGATCCTTTGGATGCGAGAATAAGACTATCCAGATCTCATCTATGCATCGCACTAATATACGAGACAGTACGTGCTAGACACACATCTAGATAAGCAGAAGCAACAGTGCACAGTATGCTCTATCATATACTTATAGCACGATACATACGAATCCTACAACTCACTGCATCGCTGCGTACTACGGTTACGTGTGCGCACTGAATTAACAATAGTGATACTCCACACTCTATTCTACACCTTCTAACAAACGTTACTTAAATGACCTAAATAACGTACCAAAAATACATTGTATTTGTATGTTTGTGCATTTTAATGTGCAGAAAGGATATTCATGAAAAGGACAAAAGAAAGCTAAAAAGACAAAGCCAAGTACGAGATGAAAAGACGAGAAAGAAGAAAAAAAATTCAAAGCCAAAGTCAACCCCGACAAAGTCAAGTCAAAGCAAAGTCAATTTACAACTTCAGGGACTGAAGTTGCCAAGTCTTTAAACTTGGATTTCAAGGACTTAAAGTGCATAAGTGGTATTTATAACTTCAAGGGCCAAACCTGCTAAACCTCAAAGTTATATACCACAAGGACTCAATTTGCAAGACCACATATATCATTGAGGGGTTATTTCTGCCAATTCTCCAAAGATTAATACCACAAAGGACTCACGGTTGGTTTTTAAAAAAAATTACATATATAACAATTAGGGGTTATTTTTGCCACCCCCTCATAAACTATACACCACAAGGACTAAGGGTGCAACATCACTTATATCCTTGAGGGGCCAAACTTTCCCCAAACTCACCCCTGTTATCCCCAACCTTTATAAACCCATTTTTCCCGCCCAAGCTCAAAACCCCATTTCTAGTCACGGGTTTCCCTTCTTGCTATTACCCTGCAACCCCAATTACACCAAGAAATAAACCCTTCACCCCCTCTCCACTAAAACCCTAGTCACAAGATGCCTTGCCATGTTGGCAATCCCACTCTTTCCAAGCTAATCCAACGTCGGGTATGAGATCAAGAAAGCACAAGTGATATCAATGGCCAAGATTGAAGCTTCAAACCTCTCACAAAACAAGCACAACTCAGTTTGTTCTCACAAAAGTAGCACAAAAGGAGAAGACCCAAGACTTGAAGTTCTAGTATAAATAGGACCTTTGTAAGCAGTTAAAAAACCAAGAGAAAGATTTTCTTTATCCAATTTTCTTTGCAGCTTATTTTAGTTAACTTGTAGCTTTTTGTCTTTTAAAATTCAAGCATTGTATCATGTTTTCTGAAGTTAATGAAATTTGAGTTTTTTTAGATTAAAAATTCTATTCTTATAAGCTCTTATCAAATTTGTTGTTTAAAGCATTTCATAAGCTCCTTTAAGCTCTTTAAAACTCACTATAGCTGTTTTTGCTTATATCCTTTAAGTTTTCTCATAACTTAAAAGGGTTTAAGCCTTCTTCTAAAAAAATCACTTCAAAAACCAAAAAATAAGCCACTGGAAGATAAGCTAGAAATGGATGGGCTTATGGGCTTATTTACTAGCTTATTTATAAGCTAGAGCTTGTAGACTTAAGCTTTCTAAAGCTTATTTGATCCTTGTTAAGCTAGGATCAAGGTTAGACTTTATTTCACCCTTTTTATTGCTTATTGCTTATCATCTCATTATCTGCTTATTTCTGTGCTTATTTTTGATCATGATTGCTTATTTGATCTTTAAATGACTTATGCTTGCACTGTTTTTGCTTATTTGTGCTTTTTATAGCTTAAAATAGCCTTTTTGCAAGTTAAAGGGGTGTTTGGCATAAGGGCAAAATGGGTCAGTTTGGTTAATGCATTGGGTTGGGGTCACAACTCCTACTTTAATTAGCTTGACTAGGGTCTAATAATCAGTTTTAATAAGCTCTTTTAGTTTAAATCTCAATAATCAAGATTTTTATAGCAATGATTTAAATCTGTGATATGCTTAAGTGCTAGAACTGCTTATTTTGATCTTTGGTTTAAAAGTGATAAAAGTCCTCATGTTTATGTTCATTTTGAGTGCTATGGCATGTTAGGATTAAGTTTTAAGTTCCTGCATTTGTGTTTTGTGTTTTCAGTACAATATGCCATAGAAGTCTAAGCAGTTGCAAGGAGTCCTTTTTAAGCTCAATTTTAGATAAGCTTAAGTCATTTGTAGAATCTGAAATTAAAAGCTTAAGCTCATTAGACACCATACTCAATCTGTTTGAGCTTATTTCTCTCTGATGATATTGTAATGGAAGAGGTTAGTGTTGGTGGTGAAATTCCAAGTGCCGTAGAAGAACATGTTAATACTGCTAGTGCTGATATTACAGATATTGGAGTTAGTACTGCTGCACCAGAGTCAGTTAATGCTGCTGATGAGAGTCAAATTGAGAAGAAAGTGGTAGAGGTTGTAACTATTGCAAAAATCATTGTAGAAGTTTCTAAAGATCCTGCTGCAAAAGTTATTAGTACTGCTGGTACAATGCCAGTTAGTACTGTCAATATTGAAGACCTTAGTACTGCTGATACTAAAGTTAGTGCTGCTGAGCCTGTTACTACTGCCATTGAAGAAGATACAGAAGAAATTTTGGCAGCATTTCTCACAAGTTTGAAGAGCTCAAAATCCCAAGGAAAAAGGTGTAACTCTAAGAGACCCTACTGAGACTGCAAAAAAGCCTGAAATCCAAAAGATTGCACCAGAAGATAAAGGCAAAGGAAAGTTAAAAGGGTCTGAAAAGCCTAAAAAAGATAAAGCAACTTAGGCTAAAGAAAGAACTATCAGATGCAGAGTTAGCTGCTAAGTTGCATGTTGAAGAGCTTGAGAGAGTCAGACTTGAGGAAGAGAGGATTGTCAAAGCAGCTGAAGATTTGAAAGCTCAAAGAGATGTATTTGATGATGTAAAATCCCAAATTGGAAAAGGTTAGTGCTGGTAGTGAAATTCCAAGTGTTGTGGAAGAACAGGTTAATACTGCTAGTGCTGATATTACAGACATTGGAGATAGTACTGATGCACCAGAGTTAGTTAATGCTGCTGATGAGAGTTAAATTGAGAAGGAAGTGGCAGAGGTTGTAACTATTGCAAAAATCATTATAGATGTTTCTAAAGATGCTGCTGCAGAAGTTATTAGTACTGCTGGTACAATGCCAGTTAGTACTGTCAATACTGAAGACCTTAGTACTGCTGGTACTAAAATTAGTGTTGCTGAGCCAATTACTACTGCCATTGAAAAAGATACATAAGAAACTTTTTCAGCATTTCTCACAAGTTTGAAGAGCTCAAATACAGGTTCTCCAAAGCCTTCAAAGCCCAAGGAAAAAGGTGTAACTCTTAGAGAGCCTACTGAGACTGCAAAAAGTCCTGAACTCCCAAAGATTGCACCAGAAGATAAAGGCAAAGGAAATTTAGAAGAGTCTGAAAATCCTAAAAAGATAAAGCAACTTAGGCTATAGCAAGAAGTATCAAATGCAGAGTTAGCTGCAAAGTTGCATGCCGAAGAGATTTTCTATAGAAGTATACATAGTAGGAATGTGATTCTATGGGGACATTTGAAGACAATGTTTGAACCTAATGCAGATGATCAGATTTGGAGAATGGTTTGCATCTAACAGAGTGATCACATGGAGGTTGTTTGACTCATGTGGAGTACATCATCTGAGACTTGATATTGTGGAGGTTTACATGCTAGTGGAAAAAAAGTATCCTTTATCAAACTGGATTTGCAAATACAGGTTCTCAATTTAACTCTCATCAGCAGCATTAACTGACTCTGGTGCAGCAGTACTATCTCCAATGTCTGTAATATCAGCACTAGCAGTATTAACCTGTTCTTCCATAGCACTTGGAATTTCACTACCAGCACTAACCTCTTCCAATTTGGGATTTTACATCATCAAATACATCTCTTTGAGCTTTCAAATCTTCAGCTTCTTTGGCAATCCTCTCTTCCTCAAGTCTGACTTTCTCAAGCTCTTCAACATGTAACTTAGCAGCTAACTCTGCATCTGATAGTTCTTGATCTAGCCTAAGTTGCTTTATCTTTTTAGGCTTTTCAGACTCTTTTAACTTTTCTTTGCCTTTATCTTCTCGTGCAATCTTTGGGAGTTCGGGCCTTTTTGCAGTCTCAGTAGGCTCTCTTAGAGTTACACCTTTTTCCTTGGGCTTTGAAGGCTTTGGAGAACCTGTATTTGAGCTCTTCAAACTTGTGAGAAATGCTGCCAAAGTTTCTTCTGTATCTTCTTCAATGGCAGTAGTAACTGGCTCAGCAGCACTAACTTTAGTACCAGCAGTACTAAGGTCTTTAATATTGACAGTCTTAACTGGCATTATACCAGCAGTACTAATAACTTCTGCAGCAGCATCTTTAGAAACTTCTACAATGATTTTAGCAATAGTTACAACCTCTGCCACTTCCTTTTCAATTTGACTCTCATCAGCAGCATTAACTGACTTTGGTGCAGCAGTACTAACTCCAATGTCTGTAATATCAGCACTAGTAGTATTAACCTGTTCTTCTATAGCACTTGGAATTTCACCACCAGCACTAACCTCTTCTATTACAATATCATCAGTACACTGGCAGTAGTATCTAGACCAATTTCTTCATTTAAATTAGCACCAGTACCCATATCAACATTATCAATACCAGGACTAACCTTATCATCATTCAAATCCAAATATGCACCAGTATCAATCACATCATCACCAAAACCTGCATTCATATCCAAATTCTTATCATCTCATGTTTCATTCCTCTCTTGTTTGGATGCATCCTCCAAATCAGGTTCCTCGTCTGATATCACCACCTGTGATGTCCCAATCTTGTATAATATTTTCATATAAGTAGTGGGAGCCCTTTCCAAACTACCTTGCATCTCCTTAGAGGCAGCCTCATCTGGGTTAGGCATACTAGTCTGAGGTAACTTAACCTGAGGAAGTCAACGTGGCAGCTTTAGAGCACATATGTTCATATCGTTATCCGTTATATGATGAATTCACACGTGTAAAAATAGTTCAAAAGTGGTTGTTAAACAATACTAAGCTAATCGAGAGACCTTTAGAACCAAATGATTCAATTGAAGTTCGGAGGTTGGCCATCACTCCATCAAAAGCCTACTGTCTGCCACCCAAAGTCGAGTTATCAAACCGAGTCTTACGCCACTATCGGGAAGTGTCTGATCGGTTTTTATGGGTTACATTTATGGGTCCACCATATATTTTTTCTTTTCATCGTCTGTTATTTTACTCCACATCTCTTTCCATTGATCGTATGTGAATCCCTCTGAGGTTTTTTCCGTCCTGACATTTGTTCGGAACAACAGAACATAAGTTTAATGCATAGACATTTTCCAACAGGAACAACGTTGTCACTAATATATACTTATAAGCTTAAACCAACAGAACATGTCTTGCCCATTTCAAATTCTACAAAACAAATCATTTGTAACTTATAAGATACAAACACCTCAAATGCAAACATCTTCACAAACACCTTAAATGCAAACACAAAACACAAGACTATCTCATTCACAAGACAATGTCATAAATGGATGGGTTTCAAGTTACGGGTTGAAACCTAATCATAAACGGATAGGTTTCAACATAACCCTAATCATAAATCAATCAAATGGTAATGAATTTCTTTTACTAGATCGAAATGGTACCCGAATTCAATTGGCGATAAAGACAAAAACCCAATCATAAATGGATGGGTTTCAACATAACCCTAATCATAAACCAATCAAATGGTAATGAATTTCTTTTTCTAAATCAACATAGATCGAAATGGTACCTTAATTCAATTGGCGATATCAAAGTGAGTTCAAGACTTACCAACTGTTTGCTAAGTGCTTGTTAGTAACACGATAAGTTATTCTATTAGTTTAATCTGTCAACATTGGTTTTTGTATAGAACTAAAACCAAAACAGAATACCTAAAGAGGAGTTCTTGTTTTGGTCTTTGTACCACATCAAAACTATGAAAACTTGGAAAAGTTTACATCTAAAGATCAAGATAAAACAAGAAAATAGAAGTTCTTGTTTTGGTGTTATTGCGGAACCAAAACTAGAACGGCCAGAGATACTCGACTATACACAGCGATGTATGTGACAGGCCTTTGTAGTCTTTCCTAATTATTAGAAATTTTGCACGCAGGATTTATGCGTGGTACAAAGACCAAAACAAGAACTCCTCCTTAGGTATTTTGTTCTGGTTTTAGTTCTATACAAAAACCAAAATAATAGGTTGTTTTATTTCTGATTAGCTTTTGGAACCAAAGGAAGAACTACAATCCGTAGTTCTTCAATTGGTTTGAAAGACAAACCAAAACAAGAACTTCCCTTTAGGTTGTATGTTCTTGTTGTTTAAGAACTTGTCTTAAATCCTACGTGCAAAATTTCTAATAATTAGGAAAGACTACAAAGGCCTGTCACATACATCGCTGTGTATAGTCGAGTATTTATGGCCGTTCTAGTTTTGGTTCCGGAACAACCCCAAAATCAGCCGCCGTCTTTCAAAATGGGGTCTTCACGGTCAATATTCAAATAATCATATCATATCAACTACTCTATTTAACATCTCATGTATAACGATATCATATCGACTCATCCGTTAAATATCTCAGGTATAATTATATCATATTGACTCCTTCATTTAACATTTCATGTATCACAAAATCATACCGACTCGTCTGTTTAATATCTCATGTATAACGATATCTTATCAAATCGACCTCCCGAATCATAAACGTGAATTATTTATTAATTAAACACATTAAACATTAAAAAATAACTTAGATACCAAAAACTGCATCAAGTAGCTCAAACCTGGAAATTCTCTACCCATAGTCATTACCCTATAATGCTTTATGACTTTGATCTTTTGATTTCTTGGGTTGCATGTAAATTGACATCATTTGTTTAATTTAGCTTTCGAGTGCCTACCAGAGCTTTGCCACTGATACAAAGAAGGATAGAATTATCCAAAATCTGCAAGAGACCGAAGACTGGCTACATGAAGACAGTGACGATGAATCTGATGAACAAGTCTATACTGGGAAACTAGAGGATCTCAAAAGGTGTCTAATCACGTTCTTTTTAGCTGTAAATTTTCTTGTGTAACAGCATGCACGCATCTAATCACGTTCTTTTATGCAGCTATTAGAACCAATTGAAAAGAGATATTTTGGTTGTTTTAATCACAATTGGAGAGATATTTTCGAGAACCAACTGTTTGCTAAGTGCTTGTTAGTAACACGATAAGTTATTCTATTAGTTTAATCTGTCAACATTGGTTTTTGTATAGAAATAAAACCAGAACAGAATACCCAAAGAGGAGTTCTTGTTTTGGTCTTTGTACCACATCAAAACTATGAAAACTTGGAAAAGATTACATTAATTAGGACCCCTACTAAGGTAGTAGGGGTTTCATTATGAAGTAGGGTTCTTTATTAGGACCCCTACTAAGGTAGTAGGGGTTTAATTATGAAGTAGGGGTTCTTAATTAGGACCCCTACTAAAGTAGTAGGGGTTTAATTATGAAGTAGGGGTTCCCTACTAAGGTAGTAGGGGTCCTAATTAAGATAGTCTTTGTGCTAGCCGGATTGATAGCCACACATTATTTGAGAACTACTAGGAAGTTGGCAAACTCCTACACAAAGACACCGTTACTTATGTAATGTTGTGTGCTCCCAGATGCTGCTTTAAGGTAACTTTGCTTATGGAAATGAAAACAAACAACATTTTGGTTAAAAGAGCAGCAAGTTATGATCATATGGCAGGGGAGGAATGAAACAGGGGATGATGAGAATTTGGATATGAATGCAGGTTTTGGTGATGATGTGATTGATACTGGTGTAGATTCGGGTTTGAATGATGATAAGGTTAGTCCTGGTATTGATAATGTTGATATGGGTACTGGTGCTAATTTGAATGAAGAAATTGGTCTAGATACTACTGCCAGTGTACTGATGATATTGTAATGGAAGAGGTTAGTGCTGGTGGTGAAATTCCAAGTGCCATAGAAGAACAGGTTAAAGTCTACTAGTTGACACAATCTAGTACAAAAGCATTTGGAATCCAAGCACACACACACAAAAAACATTGCAGATTTTAGTTCATATGGTTTTCACCTTAACTGATCTCGACTTCAAAGTATTTTAGTAACTTGCTACATACATAAAACTTAAGCCGTCATTCAAAAAGGGAAGGGGGTCTTCACGGTCATTAGGTAGATGAATCAACAAT
>BQNB010050252.1:0-41598 GCA_026074375.1 Tanacetum coccineum | reverse complement strand
AATGAAACAATAGGGTAGGCGGGGTAAGTAGAACAATTTTACACTATAGTGAAAACAGCTACCCCTGAACTTTAAGAAAAGAACTAAACAGACCCTACGCTATCAGCTTATTTTGCTTATTTAAAATTTGAGAATTAGCAAAAACTTAAAACTACAAAGTTGAAGAACAGCTTATTTCTAACAACTTTAACAAAAGCAATATGAACTTTAATCCACAGAATAAGCTAGAAATTAAGCTGATATTTTCCTGTCACAGAAAGTAGGCTTTTGACAAGCTTTTTGAATTTGAGCTTATTATGAGCTTATTACTTAATGAAATTCAAAACTAAAAGAAACTAAGTGATGTTTAAGATGTGTGTTAAAAGAATTTAAACTAAAATTAACCTAGTTTTAACAATTTTAACAAGAAAATTAAGGTGAGAAAGTGCAAGTTTTTAGGAAACAATTTTTAGCTTTTTTCCAATAAGCTAACAAGCTTATTACTGAATTTTAAGTTCTGAAATTTTGAAAACAAGCTCAACTAAGTTCCTTGAATCTACCTAGATATAAGCTTTTGCAAAATTCTAACTAAATATGAAAATTCAACAAGGATTATTAAGCTAGGTATCAAAATGCTGTTATAGATGTTGCTGATCTACTTTGTTGCTGATGCAAATGGCAATGCACTCAAAAACAAGCTACCTTTTTAGACCTAATTCTTCACTAAATGACACTAAGTGAGCACTGCACAACCTTGGTCTCTAAAATACTTTTTAGAATCTTAAAAGCTAAACCTATTACAGTGTGAAACTTGCCCTGGTGCTGGCACAAGAAAATACTTCTCTAAACTTTTAAATTTGCCTTACTAACTTTTAAAAACTAATCTAAACTTAGTGTAACACCTAAACACAGCTACCTCACAAGATTTGACAATGTAAGATTTACTTAAAGTGTCAATTAAAGCTTAAACCAAACACTACCTTATTTTGACTGTCAAAAACAAAATACACTTAAAATCTATATAAAAGCTAAAACAACCTAAACTCTTTATCTACTTCTATTTGTATTGGATTAATAGAGATGATTGAGAACTAAAATGCACAGCTTATTTAGAAAAATAAGCTACTTACTCTACTAGGTTTTAACTACTATTATGACAGAATTGGAAAATTAAGTAAGATTATCTTAACTAAATCTTATGAAAACTAAAGACAGCTAATAACAAACTTAAACAACAT
Organism: Tanacetum coccineum; assembly: GCA_026074375.1. NCBI lineage: Eukaryota > Viridiplantae > Streptophyta > Magnoliopsida > Asterales > Asteraceae > Tanacetum > Tanacetum coccineum. Next base: position 40,381 of record BQNB010050252.1, on the reverse strand, counting down.
TATAAAGAAGAGAATTAAGCAACTTAAATTATACTTGAAAATTCGACAATAGTAATTTCACTAAAACTCTTAACTTTTTATATTAAAAACAGAAATATTACAACAAAAACTCTTGAAACAAACTGAGTACAATAATTTTAAAGCAAACCTTAATTAAAATTAAACTAATAAAGTAAAAACAGGGGTGTGGTTCTTCGGCTTGGTTTCTTTTCTTTTATACAAGTCTCTCAGCCTTCCTTGGTCTTCTCAATGTGTTAGTTGTGTGTGTAGAAAGTCTTCACACACTTCTCAGCCCTTGGATTGCAATGTGCTACCTTATAACTCATCTTAGCCATAGATGGGGTCTCGGGTTGTGTAAGATTGCCAGGGTGGAGGTTATAAGGGTTATGGGGAGGTGGGAACGGGTAGGGGGTTAGCTGTGAGTGTACTAGGGAGGTGGTTTGGGAGTGAAACCGTGGGAAAGGGAGGTGGTATTTTTGGCGGGTAAGGGGTTGAGGTACAGGGTGGTTGCAGGTTTTAAAAGGGAAGAATGGGGAAGAGGCAAAACTGGCCCTCCATCTTTCTTTCTATATTCATTTTGTTTAAAGCCCAAAAACAGTTATAAAGGGGGTTTGGAAAGTGACATGTTTGGCCCCCGCGTTTTATAACAAAAGAATTAAAAGAGTTTTGGTAAATTGCAAAAATGGTCCCTCTAGTTTATAACAGCAGAAATAAAGAAGGTTTATGGGAATTGCAAATTTGGTCCCTGCTGTTTTTTATATAAAAGAATAAGGGAAAGTTTGAGAAATTTGCAAAACAGCCCTTGTGTTTTATTTTTTTCATTTTTCTTTATAAAACAACTTTTAAAATTGGCAATTTAGCCCCTAAAGTTTTATAAAAAGAATTGTGGGCTTTTGTTGGGTTTGGGTTTTGTGTTTGGGCTTGTATTGGGCCCACTGGGTTTGGGTTTGGGCCCAATAAGGTACAGGTTTGGTTATTGGGCTTTTTCAAGCCCAATAAGGTTATGAAGTGGGTTTTGTGTGTACAATGGCTGAGATTGGCTGTAACTGGGCTAGGATTGGGCCTTCAAAGTCTTCACAGTCTTTGTCAATTGCACACAAATGGGCTGTTGAAATTGATTGAGGGCCCATTTGGTCTTCACAGTCTTCATAGTTATACTATTGGGCTTTCCCGGCCCATCAGATGGGTTAAGATTGCATCCAATAGTATTCTTCAGTTCCGGCTCCGGTTTGACTGCTGATTCTTCTGTATTGACTCTGACTTTGGCATTTTTGGACTTTGGCCTTGATTTTGCACAGTCTTTTCCATTCCATGCTCAGTTTTGTCATTTTGGCTTGGTTTTCTGTCTTTTTGTTGATATCCACTTCCTGCACAATACAAATGCAAAACAAACATATATTTGGCAGTTTTTGTCTGTTTTTGGTCATTTAAGCTCGTTTTTAGAGGTAAAAGATATGTGTAATTAAGCACTTATCAAATCCCCCAAACTAAGGTATTGTGTGTCCTCACGCAATGTTATGAAGTAAACATGTAAGCCCCGTTTTCACCATTTTCTGAATTTACACTAACTACAACTAATATTTTTGGATTTTCTCATTTTTTAACAAGTTTGACTTTCTTTATTTATTAATACTGGGATCATAGAATGAGAAGCGTCCGTAGAGTGATCTACGGATAACAAATGAGAAAAACCAAATCGACATTCATTCATCACAAATTCGATTATAAACATGACATAATACCACCATTCCATATATAACTGGAAAACATACATGATTGGTTCTGATACAAAATGATCATAATGTTTAGGTTACAACAAAAAAAAACATAATAACCCTAAGCCTTACTAGCCGGGATTCAACCCGTAATACATAGTAGGCTAAATACAAAACGACTAGCCATAACAAAGTCTAATCTAAGAACTGCTACCAGCCTCCTCTGGCAGCTCTGGCTGTCCAGGGCCCTCAGCGGGTCTCTGCTGTCCCTGTAATGTAGTAACCTGCCCCTGTAATGTCATCACATGTCCCTGTAAAGATGTCACCTGCTCCTGCAATGTGGTGACCAGTCCCTGAAGTGGAATCATCTCTCTCTGTAGTGTCTGCATAACAGTCAATGTCTGAATAATCTGCTGCTGTCGAGTACGATCAGCAGCTCTCAACTCTCTCATCTCCTCACGCCTCCCGCGGTCTGTCTCTAGCAAATCTGAAATCGCTCTCCGTCTACTACGATCCGCTGACTGTAACTCTGTGATCTCTGACATCTGTGCATGAACTGTGGTGCGTAGTGACATAACCTCTGCACGAGCAAGATCACTCGCATCCATAGATCGTCCCCAAGCCTCTCTAGACATCCTAGCCTCAGTCTCCATCAAAAGACGTGTATGTGCATGTCCACGTCTGTCTCTAAACAGCGTATTAACCTGACTGGCCAATAACTGTCTCTGGTTCTACTCGTCGTCTAACATCGTGTAGATCTCATCTGTGTCTCGCCTAACCATAGACTCAAAATCTCTCACGTATGCACCCAACTCAAAATCTGTGTCTTGCCTAACCATAACTTTGGTTTGATTTAAAAGTTATGTTATAGTGTAAGGGATGTGTTTGGGAGATGATTAGAAGCCTTGCATGATGATTGATAATGGTTAGAATGAGTTTAAAATAGGTTTGGAAGGATTATCTAGGGACTGTTTTGGGGACAGCAGGTTGTCGCCCCATTTCCTCAAAACTTTTGGCCTGTTCCTACTGATATAATTTGATATTTGGAAAATAGACTCTTAGGGGATCATGTGGTAAATTGGATGCTCAACCAATTCCTCCGTATGAGGGAGATATGGTCAAAATACGACCATGGGTCAATTCTGGACATTGGATTAGGAAGCATGTTAATGTCAGGGTTTTTGAACCAAATGCTTAGGTTTTAAAGCTTGGGTCAATACTATACATCTTATAGAAGCTCCATCACTTGGCCTCACATTCATTGCTATTTTAGTTTAGGATTTATGACTAAAACGGCAAAACCAAGAAATTCAGTGAATATTTTGGGTAGAATTAGGGACTGTTTCCAGATCAGTAGGAAAACGTGGGATTTTATCAAAACTTTTGGCTTAGGGTCTGTAAAAAAAAAGACATGGTTGGATATATATAGGTCTTAGGTACATGTGGCGAATTGGACGCTTTTGTATCGATTCCGGATGAGGGAGATATGACCTTTTTACATAAGAAGGGCAAATCTGGAGCTGCTGTTGGGAAACTTGTTTTGCTCCAGGTTTTTGTACAGTGGGTTGAGGTTTTAAAACATGGTTAATCACTAGATATTATAAGCTTTCACCTCTCTTTGGATTCAATGTAAAAGCTATTATAGAATATGATTTATGGCCAAAACCGTAAACAGTAAAAATTCAGTTAACATTCTGTTTTGAGTTATAGTTAGTAAAAATCCATTTCCCGTGGATTGGTAAATGGTATGGTTGATTGGATTAAAGTTCTGGAAACTAGACTCAAGGACCTTTCTAGGAATGAAAACCTCATGTTCATATCTTTTACGGATTAGGAGATATGGATCCATAAAAACTAGTCAAATCAGAATGTAGAGTTTTACGTCTTTTGTTGAGACATAAAACGTATAGATACACATAAGCGAAAAAAAAAATTAATATATGAAACTTAGTAGATGCATAATGGAGTATGTCTACAGGTTATACATCCATATGGATTAGAAAAAGACTTTAGTTTTGACCCGACTCGGTGTTGCACATGTCTTGTATTTTTGTAAACTAGTTATTGAATAACTATACATAATTCTTGGAATACTTTATAATATTATGTCGCGACTTATGATGTAGGTCCTGGATAATTTCTTGGAGTCTTCTCGTTGGTTTTTGATTTCTCGATTGCTCTCGTCTCTTCTATACGCGGTGAGTTCATAGCCCCACCTTTGCTCTTTTAATGGTTTTCGTAACTATTTTCGGGGTGAGAATACATGCTTGTTTTACTAAGTAAAATGTTTCTTTTTACTACTTAAGCGTTACATGAATTGTTTTCACTAAAGCTTTGGCTTGCTTATTACATGATTTTGATACATGTTTGATAAATGGTGGATTACCATTGGAATTATTGAAGCTGGAATTGCTTAGTAAATGTTTTGAGAACATTGATTATCTATTTACAAAACCGTGAGTTTTGAAACCATTACTTGTTTTAAATTGGACACAAGTGCTTGAAGAGTATGCTTGTCCCGATTATGAGATTATTCGCATGAGTAGATATTGCCAAAAGTCCCCAGATTTGAACCGTTAATTTGCCCTATAGTGGGGGAAGCGCTAATACATTAAATAGATCTATTGGGTTGACAACCCCGTCTGAGGGTATGGATCAGTTGGATAACATGAACACCCTGTTTAGGACGTTTTGTATTGAGAGGTAGGTATCTGGCAATTGTACCTTGTATGGGGCAAAATTTTGTCGAGCATATGAAAAAGATTATGCAGTTCAAGGCGTCGGTGTCATGGGCTCATGGCGATAATGTGAAATATGGTATTTGGCAAATACACTTGATGTATTGATGTTGGTTGAACTAAAAGCTTGTGGTCCATTACTAATTATTACTTGATTATTGAAATCACTATTTGGATTTTTGGAAATAATGCTTTGAAAGGTTGTAACGCTACTTTTCTTAAGGAAATATCATTTGAATTATTTCAATGCGGTTTTTGCTAAAAACGTATGAATTTCACCAACATTATTGTGTCGTTTTTGCATGTATTTTCTCGGGTTATTATCTTGTTAGCTGAGCAGTGGGAGCATTCGGGACGCGTGGATTCAAAACTATAAGGACTTGGTTTTCTTCACATTCGATAAATGTTTTCTTTTATTATACAAATGAGGTCTCGTTTGTATCCTTGTATTCTTGTTAATTATAAATTGTTGGACCAAAAATTTTACTCTGAATTATTTAACAGAATGTGATATTTTATCAAACGTCTCTTTTGAGGTCGTTTTCTTTAATTGTGTGTTTGAACTATGAAGTAGCTACCCAGTGGTATTCCGCTGAGTTGTTGTTGATTTTGGGGGTGTTTACAGATTGGTACCAGAGCCAAGTTGTAGCGAAACTAGGTCATTTTATAAAAACCTTGGACTAAAAACTATTTTCTCGTAATTTTAAGGAGTCATTCCATGTCGATATCCGCGGCGCTTGATCCAGAGTAACTTTTATGCTCTCTTTTGCTCTTATTTGCTTTGCATGAATATCTTGTTATATAATCATTGATTATGATTTTCGCTCTCCTACGTTATTTATGACGTTCATACTATTTGCTTTACGGTCGGTATATATATATATTACCACTTCGATTATCACTGGCATAGCTTCTTGTTCTTATTTTCTCCTTTCGAACGTTGATACTAGTATTATATAAGGATACTCGTTCGTACATGGTATAATTTCTTTTTTGATATCTTATGCTTATCCTTAGGTTCACACCACTTTCTATATATATATAAGGGTAAATGTATTAAGTGTCGACTTATTTTCCGGTCACTTAGTTATTTTTGGAACTTATTGAGAAAAAATTGGTATAATGTTCAAAATTTTAACTTGAAGTAAGTAACCATGGTATTTTGTTGGTTAAGGTTATAATACAAGGTGTATGTGGGGCTTTGGATGGAGCCGTAACTCCTCCGAATAAGTTAGTTACGCCCAAATTTGTAAAACTAGTCCAAATGGGTGACCGGCAGATGATTGTGTGTTAATGGGAAAATTTTGGCTTAAAGCCTACTGTGTTTTTACATAAATAAATAGTATAATACCTTAGGTCCTAGTGGAGAGTTGGATGGAATGCCAACTCTTCTGGATGGTCAAGATAAGACCAAAACCGTGGAAACGAACTTAGTGTGAACCCATAATTTACTAGGCAGATTGTTTGACCTAAAATTAGATATGTTTTGAATTGGAGGCTATTGGGTTTATACATGGGTTAAGGGTACATCATGTGGGGACCATGTTGTTCTTTCGGTAGAGACTTAACCATTCCGGATGAATGGGTTACGACCAAAATGGTTAAAATAACTAAAAAAATTGTGCCCAGAATTTCAAACTAATTTATGACCAGAATTTTTCATACTAAGTGCCCCATTTTCCATATCAAACCTGTATAATTTAGATAAACTTAAACATGGGCTTTCGTTTGGTGTCAAACCAAGTTTTCAAGTGGGAATTACGCTAAAAACGGTGGGACAGAAAACGTTTTAATTAATCAGATCTGGCTTGTGAGTGTAAAACAATAATTTGACTTAGGACCTGAACACTTTGAGTTAAATTATCTTGTAATCTTAGTAAATCAGTGTCTTACATCTTGTTTGAGGCGAAAAACCTCATGTTTATACCTATTACGGATTTTGGAATATAAGTATATTAAGTCGGGCAATGGCAAAAATTGTTATGTGATATTAATTACTACATGTGTGTATAGTACTATGGTACGTCATAATAAGTTCTTTTACTATAATATTTATGAGCGATGTGGTGATCTCAGAAATATTTACGCGATTTTACTTTACTTCCTTTTTATGATATTGGCATTCGGAGTATTTTGTCAAATTCATTAGTTATTTTGTTGTTCAACGCCGAGTTTAAACACTCTCCTTATGCTTTTGAATCGCATATGTTGCTTGGTAACCTATTGTTTTAAAGTCTTTGAGTTGATGGGAGTACGACTTTAGCTTGTCACCTCGAAGTGTGCTTTCGTTTATTATGTGAACGTTGCTAGGATTCTCTTAATAATCGGCACTCTTTTGAATCAACGGTTGTTGGAGTTTGCTTGATTACTGGTATTCTTTTGAATCAACGGTGGTTGGAAGATTGTTTTGGGTATCTGTTAGAATCAACAGATTCAATTAGTAATGTCTTACTATTTTGTTTTTTTTTTTTTCTCGTTACTTACTTGTTATGATTTTGTTGGTTCAATGCAGTTCAAAGATACCATTTTCACTTTTATTTAATGTAGCATTTGGTATTGTTGGGAAATTGTGTTTTGTGTCGCCATGCTTAAGCTTGGATGATTTATATCTCTTATTGAAATGAATTGGGACGCTTCTTATTTGATAAGAAAGTTATTAATCCACCGACCATAAGTTATAAGTTCTTACTTACAAGGATTGGAGCTCTTTTTGTAAGTAATAAATTTAAATGAGTGGGACTTATGTGTATCAGACATGGCGTGTGTTCAAATTGTGTGGATATCATCCTTTGGGCTTTGAACTCCTTTCAACTGTAATGTGTTACAAGGATTTATCTGATTTTGTATCGCTGCCATGAGCTTGACTAAGATATTTAGTATCTTGTTAATACCTTGACGATGGCTTGTGTATATCCTCACCGCATCGTAAGTAACCATTCGACGATTAATACGAATTGAGCGTCGGGACGTCGCTCCCTAAAGGGGTGGATACTGTAAGAACCCGAATTTAAGGTCATTATTTATTGTGACTTATATATTTATTTTCTAAATTATAGAAAATTTTCCATTTTATTATTTTGTCGATTTTGGAGAAAATCGTCGGAATTGAAGAAAAAGTGCTATGCGTTAAAATTTAACCGTTTTTGAGCGACGAGAAATCAACGACTTCGTATTTTGGCCTCAAACGCCAATTATATTTTAATTTATATAAAAATTTTATTTTAAAAGTTACATGTGCAACCGAGTTAGATTTTGCGTGTAGGGAAAAAGTGTCGGACTAGAAAAGGTTTTAGGGCCCGAGACTTATAGGTATTATTAGTTAGGAAGAAGTGGGCCGAAACCCACTCCTCCCTTTTTGCTTTAAACCGGCCATAGGCCCCAAACCATAAACCCTTATGTTTTAAACCACTTAACTTAACCCACTAGCTAAATTAGGCCCAAGACCCAAACCCAATATTCTTTTTATATAAGGCTCGACACACACACTCTGTAAAATCAAAACACAGACAAAAAAATTTCTTCTTCCCTTTTCTTTCTTCCTGTTTCGACGCATAACCCACCAAAACCCTCAATTGATCTTCAAAACCCCATTAAATCTACTCCTTTTCACCTTAAATCAACACTATTATAAACCCTAATTGTTCCCCAATGATAATAACAACCATGCATCAAGTTACTTAAACCTTTGATTCTTAGAAGATCTTCCATTTGTAAGATTTAAGGATTCTTGTTATAAAAGAAGCAATTAGGGTTCAATTGTGAAGGATTGGCTAAATAAAAATCAAGGAAAAGTTTGGGTTCTTGCTCCCTTGGGTTCGGCAGCCCCTATACCCATCATAGGGTTTATGTGTTGATTTTCTACTATTATTCTTGGTGTTGTAAGTGTCCCTAAATTTTCATACTTCAATTAATTGATTCTAGTGTTAATACATGTGGTTGATTGATGGTCTTTTTAAGCATGCATGCTTTGATCTTGTGAATCTTTGGTTTGATTTAAAAGTTATGTTATAGTGTAAGGGATGTGTTTGGGAGATGATTAGAAGCCTTGCATGATGATTGATAATGGTTAGAATGAGTTTAAAATAGGTTTGGAAGGATTATCTAGGGACTGTTTTGGGGACAGCAGGTTGTCGCCCCATTTCCTCAAAATTTTTGGCCTGTGCCTACTGATATAATTTGATATTTGGAAAATAGACTCTTAGGGGATCATGTGGTAAATTGGATGCTCAACCAACTCCTCCGGATGAAGGAGTTATGGTCAAAATACGATCATGGGTCAATTCTGGACATTCGATTAGAAAGCATGTTAATGTCAGGGTTTTTGAACTAAAAGTTTAGGTTTTAAAGCTTGGGTCAATGCTAGACATCTTATAGAAGCTCTAGCATTTGGCCTCACATTCATTGCTATTTTAGTTTAGGATTTATGACTAAAACGGCAAGACCAAGAAATTCAGTGAAAATTTTGGGTAGAATTAGGGACTGTTTCCAGATCAGTAGGAAAACGTGGGATTTTATCAAAACTTTTGGCTTAGGGTCTGTAAACAAAAGACATGGTTGGATAGATATAGGTCTTAGGTACATGTGGCGAATTGGACGCTTTTGTATCGATTCCGGATGAGGGAGATATGACCTTTTTACGTAAGAAGGGCAAATCTGGAGCTGCTGTTGGGAAACTTGTTTTGCTCCAGGTTTATTTATAGTGGGTTGAGGTTTTAAAACATGGTTAATCACTAGATATTATAAGCTTTCACCTCTCTTTGGATTCAATGTAAAAGCTATTATAGAATAGGATTTATGGCCGAAACCGTAAACAGTAAAAATTCAGTTAACATTCTGTTTTGAGTTATAGTTAGTAAAAATCCATTTCCCGTGGATTGGTAAATGGTATGATTGATTGGCTTAAAGTTCTGTAAACTAGACTCAGGGACCTTTCTAGGGGTGAAAACCTCATGTTCATATCTTTTACGGATTAGGAGATATGGATCCATGAAAACTAGTCAAATCAGAATGTAGAGTTTTACGTCTTTTGTTGAGACATAAAACGTATAGATACACATAAGCGAAACAAGAATTAATATATGAAACTTAGTAGATGTTTAATTACCTTCAAGACTAGACTAGGAGTCATATTTTGGAGTATAAATACCTTGGTTAAGTCTTGGTGCAATATCGTTCATGTTTCGGATTTTTTTTACTAGTATTATATAACAATTTCTACTATAATGATTTTATTTATAATTCTAAGTCGCGACTTGCTTTATAGGTCTCGGCAAAACGTTGGAGTCTTCCATCTCGTTGATTTCTCATTTGATCTTCTACTCACGGTGAGTTCATAGCCCCACCTTTTCTCTTTTAATGGTTTTCTTAAACTATTTTTGGGGTGAGAATACATGCTTGTTTTACCGAATAACTTATCGGTTACTACTACATAAGCGTTACATGAATGTTTTTACTAAAGCTTTTGCTTATCTACCACATGATTTCTAATACATGTTTGATACATGCTTGTTTTACCGAATAACTTATCGGTTACTACTACATAAGCGTTACATGAATGTTTTTACTAAAGCTTTTGCTTATCTACCACATGATTTCTAATACATGTTTGATACATGCTTGTTTTATAAACTGGACACAAGAAACTTTATGGTATGCTGGACCCAAATATGAGGTCAATTGCATGAGTAGTTATTGCCAAAGACCCCACATCATGAACTGTTAATTGCCTATAATGGGTGAGCGCTAGTACAAATAAATAGATCTATTGGGTTTGACAGCCCTGTCCGGGGGTCTGAATCGAATCCTTTCGAGCACCCAGTCAACGGACAATTTGTATTTAGAAGAGAGGTAGGTATCTGGCAATTGTACCTTGTATGGGGCAAAATTTGTGAGCATATAAAAAGATATATGCCGTGTCAAGGCGTCGGTGTCAAGGGCTCATGGCGATAATGTGGAATATGATATTTGGAAAATGCACTTGATGCATTGATGTTGGTTGAACTAAAAGCTTGTGGTCCATTACTAATTATTACTTGATTATTGAAATCACTATTTGGATTTTTGGAAATAATGCTTTGAAAGGTTGTAACGCTACTTTTCTTAAGGAAATATCATTTGAATTATTTCAATGCGGTTTTTTGCTAAAAACCTATGATTCACCAACATTATTGTTGACGTTTCTTGCATGTATTTTCTCAGGGGTTATTCATTCTTTCGTTAGCCTGAGCAGTGGGGCATTGGGACGTGGATATCAAAACTATAAGGACTTGGTTTTCTTCACATTCGATAAATGTTTTCTTTAATTATACAAATGAGTCACGTTTGAACTCATGTAATCTTGTTAAATTATAAATTGTTGGGACCAAAAATTTACTCTGATTTATTTAAACCGAATGTGATATTTTATTAAACGTCTCTTTGAGGTCGTTTTCCGTAACTTGTGTGTATGAACTATGAAGTAGCACCCCAGGTGGTATTCCGCTGCGTTGTCGTGATTTTGGGGGTGTTACAAATCATACAGTGGTTTTTCCAACATTGGTGGACGATTGTCACCACCAGAAAGTATCATGAATTTAGTAAGAGTAGTCATTGTAACTTTGTCGGTATGTGAAAAGATTACTTGTTGATCGAACAGTGATAAGAAGTATTTGTGTTAAAGTGAGTTGGTTTTAAGTGGTTTAAGTCTTAAGAATACACGGCATTTTACAATTCTTGATTAAACCAGGAAAATGACGTTTCATGGGATTTTACAAATCAATGAAATAAACCGTATAATTCAATTTTGATTAATTAGTCTTAGTCTAAATTAATTAAATCGTCTAAGGAAATTGCATTAAATCACCTTGGGAAATTGGATTAAATCGCTTTTGGAAATAAGGATTAAATCGCCTTCAAAAATAGATCAAATCGCCTTCCAAGTTTGTGGATTAAATCGCCTTCGAAAAACAGATTAAATCGCCTTTAACCAAATAGGATTAAATCACCTTATACGAACTAAAGATTAAAACGCCTTCCAAGTTAGGATTAGATCGCCTTGTACTAACAGAGGATTAAATCGCCTTGAACAAAAGAGGATTAATTCGCCTTGAAATGAAAATGATTAAATCGCCTTGTAAAGAAGAGGATTAATTCGCCTTCAACTGAAAATGATTAAATCGCCTTGTAAAGAAGAGGATTAAATCTCCTTCAAACCATAGATTAAATCGCCTTGATTTACTCGCCTTTCTTTAATTGCCTTCAAACTTTGGATTAAATCGCCTTTTGAAAATACGAACTTCAACTTTTTTAAAACACTAAAAGACTCACTTTTTGACGTTTTTATTCAAAATTTCTTGTACAACTAGTAATTCTAAGCATATAAGAACCTTAAAAATGCAAACTTTATGGTTTTTAAGACAAAAAATTTGAAATCAAGTTTTGTACCTTAAAAAACTTTTGAACAAAAAAATGCACAAAGACGATGTTTTCTTGGATCTATGCTTGTACACCTTGTATAACTAAGATACTAGATCATCTATACCAAGGTATAGGATCTTTTAGTGTACTAAAAAGCTTCAAAACCAAATAAGAAAAAGAAATGACGAGTAGAAAACTAATAAAAAACACATACAAAAACAAGATTATCACCCCATGGCTCTTGATACCAATTGTAGAATATTAGTAATCCTTAAATACACATACAACTATGAAGAAAATATAGAGATAGAAAGAGAGTGGAAGCTTGCTTCCTAGAGAGATAAAGTAAAAGAGAATAATATTAGATTATATGAGAAGATGAAACAACCAACACCCTCTCCGTGTGTAGAGAGGGTATTTATACTTACAATATGGCCGGTCATAGGCTTTGTCCATGGGCTTTTCCTTAACTAGCCTATTTAGTTTCTAAATATTACTTAATGAGCTATCTAACGATATAATGGAAGTGATCGATACTTTTCGTGATCCTAACACCTTAGGATACCATAATCCTAAGTGCGTAGTGCCTTTAATGTATCAGAAGATACGCTTAACCGCTTCAAGGTGAGAGGTTTTAGGAGCCTCTTGGAAGCGGGAACAAAGGCAAACACTAAACGTGATATCAGGCCTACTTGTTGTTAGGTATAATAAACTACCTACCATGCCTCGATAATTGGTACTATCTACCGACTCACACTCTTCATCTTTTGTGAGTTTAGTATCGGAGGACATGGGGGTTTTCATTGGTTTAGATTCTTCTAAGCCAAATTTCTTAAGCATTTCTTTAATATATTTAGATTGATTAAAGAAAATACCATTTTCCATTTGTTTTATTTGTAATCCAAGGAAGAAGTTAAGTTCACCCATCATGCTCATCTCGAACTCGTCATGCATGATTTTGGCAAATTCATCACACATGTCTTGACAAGTCGAGCCGAATATAATGTCGTCGACATATATTTGAACGATGATGAGGTTTGAACTTTTCTTCTTGGTAAAAAGTGTGTTATCTACCATTCCCATTTTGTATTCATGTTTAATAAGAAAAGCTTTTAATCTATCATACCAAGCTTTGGGTGCTTGTTTAAGACCGTATAAAGCTTTCTTAAGTTTATAAACATGATCCGGTTTTTCAAAGTCAATGAATCCTGGAGGTTGTGCCACGTATACCTCCTCATTGATAAAACCGTTCAGGAATGCACTTTTTACATCCATTTGGAATAGCTTAAAATCTAAAGCACAAGCATAAGCTAATAGTATCCTAATTGACTCAAGTCTAGCAACTGGGGCATAAGTTTCATCATAATCGATGCCCTCTTGTTGATTATAGCCTTGAGCAACTAACCTAGCCTTATTTCGAGAAACAATACCGTTCTCGTCTAACTTATTTCTAAACACCCACTTAGTTCCTATGATTGTCATATTCCTAGGTTGTGGAACTAACTCCCAAACGTCGTTAGCAATGAATTGATTTAATTCTTCTTGCATAGCGACTATCCAACTATCATCCGTTAAGGCTTCATTCACATTCTTAGGTTCTATAGTTGATATAAAACAAAAGAAGTTACTTTGGTTTTGGGCTTGTGAGTGATCTAAGGATTCTTTGGTTAAGGATACTTTGACCATTTCTAATGGATGGGTTCCAGACTCCTTAATATTTATAATTATCTATCAATCTAAAGTTTCATCCTCAATGTCATTTTCTAAGTTTTTCTTTTCGGTAACCTTAATTGCTTCTTCTTCATCTAAGTCATCATCCACCAAGGGTGATGTCTTAGAGGGTGAGGGAATTTCATCGAATGTCACATTGGTATTCTACTTCAACTACTATTATGTTTATTAAGGATGATGTAGGCTTTACTATTTTGGGAGTAACCTAAAAAGACACCTTTGTATAACTTTGGGTCAAACTTGGTAAGGTAGTCTTTAGTGTTTAAAATGAAGCACTTGCTTCCAAATACTTTAAAATATTCAAGAGTAGGTTTCCTACCTCTCAAGAGTTCGTAATGTGTTTTTTTAGGATGGCTCTAATTAGGATTCAGTTGAGAATGTATGTTGAAGTATCTACAGCGTTACACCAAAACTTTTATGGCAACGATTGCTCATCCAACATAGTCCTACTCATTTCTTAAAGTGTCCTATTTTCCTTTTAACCACACCATTTGATTGAGGGGTGCATGGAGCCGAGAAGTTATGTCTAATTCCATTGGCATTACAAAACTCTCTAAATTGCACCTCATCATCAAATTCCCTACCGTGGTCGGTTCTTATTGACACTTGATAACATCAAATAACGTATATTTTTAGCATCATTTATCCCATGTTATTAACCCATTTTGTATAATTATTGCAAAGAATTGTTACTTAATCATTTATATTTGAAAATTGCAGTAATTATGGAGTAATTGGTGAAAGTTAGCAAAAGGCACACATTCTGGAGCTTAAATGAATATATTTTGAAGATTACTATTCTGAAGACCAATACGCCGTATCCATCAAGGAAGATACGGCATATCCGTTCCTGCACTCACAAAATACCACAGAAGGATAAAGCTCAATACGCTGTATCCAGAGAGACTCAATACGCCGTATTCAAGATATAGTATTTGAATATTCTGGAAGATATCAAGCGTGGTCCCTACTCGAAGAAATCCCCAATATGCCATATCTAACACTTGGATACGCCGTATCCAACCGGCTTCCAGACCTTATAAATGGAAAACTCAAAAACGAGTTTTGGGTGTGCTAAATCATATTCTTGATTCCTAACTATAAAATTTGATTTTCAGAGGAGAAAAAGAGTAGAAGAGGTCGAGCAACGTTATCAATTCCATAGGAGACAACGGGTACTTCCATATACTTTAGTAATCGTTCAGTTTTTGGTATCATTCGTTAACTCAGTTAGTTTACCTTGGCTAAATAATTACTCTTGTATTTATTATGCTGTTTGAAGGCTAATACCTTCGGGTATTAGCCATTATTATGAAGATCTGAATGTTTGGTATTTGTTTATCTCGATTTCTTGATTTATCGTTGAGTGCTTGTTTATGTTTATCAATTTATATTTGTTTACGCGCTTTTGTATGTGACCTATCATTCAATTGGATCTAGTGAAGCGAACTAAGTAGATCTAGAGTCCGAGATAGCTCTCCATATAGTGATTTATACATCTAGAATTATAGTTACACAAATATTGTCCTTCTACGTCTGTGTCTAGGATACGCTTCGGGCTTAACTAGTTAATTGGATATTGCCAATGGTTTATTGATCGTGTTGACTAGCAGGTGACATAGATAATTCAATAAGTAACGTTCTAATTCCATTGGATAGTTGGACAAGTAGACTACTAGTGTATAAATTGACATGCAGCGGTAAGTGGGTAAAGTCTCTATGAGCTAGGGTTTAACAAGATCACAATTGCTTTATTCCATAAGATAGATTATAATCAGCAAATAAGGATGCTTTATGCGGATGCTTTAATTGTGATAGAATAAATGTGTCTAGGTCTTAGGATGATGTAACGCCTAAGTCTTAAGAATGATATGCCACCTCGAGAGAATAAATCATTAAACTTAATAAACAAACCAACTTTCTAATCGAATTAATAATGGTTAATACAGTTTTCTTATATAAGGTTCGATCGATCTTTTATCTTTTGCCTATTAGCTTGCGTGGGTAAAAGTGCCTTGAATTGATTGTAGTCACCAACCAAACCGTGCCAGTCTCTCAGGCTGAAAACTCCCTTTTTCCTGTTAGAATTAGGATTTAGACTGACATAGGTTTAACATAGGTTTAGAATAGAATATAAGTAACACATATTAGATAACTAAGATATTAATTCTATTTCTAGATTTAACCTCGCTTCAAGTGTTCGACACCCTACTTACCACGAAACTACTACCGATCGGGTACACTGCCCGTTAAAGTGTTGTTTTTGGTTTAGTCGGCAAAATATAAATTTAAAAATTGAATTAATAAAATATACACCACACAATGACACATCAAGTTTTTTGCGCCGTCGCTAGGGAGTGAAAATTAATCTTGATTTTTATTTGGTTTTTTAGTTTTTAACATTAGATTAGATCTAACCCTTATGATTAGTGTAATTTAGATTAGTGTATATTCTTGTATATTCTGTAATATTTGTATATTTGTCTTTAATTGTTTGCTTGTATATATTTATGTTTAATTGTTTGCGTATTTAATTGTTTTTCTTAAATACACTGTTCTGGTCGACAGTTGAATATGACGTATCCACTTCCATCGGATACAGCGTATCCAGTTCTCTGTCCAATACAACGTATTCACCCAACAGATTAATATGGCGTATCCACTTCCATTGGATACGGCGTATCAATTGTCTGGAACAGAAACTAAAATATTTGATTTTCGTGCCAAATTTTTTTACCTTTCTTCGGAAAAAATCCTATTGATTGTTTATCCATTGTTTCAAGTAGTGCATGACAAGGAGTTCTACGAACGAACTATTTACACCTTACCAAGAACCTGAACGAGAATTTCGATCATCAAGGAGACACTTCAAGTCACTAAGCCTTGACGAATTGAGATCGCCTGATTTCAATTTACTTTCTGACCAAGAATACTTGGAGGAAGAAGAAGCGGAAGCAATGGTGGAAACCATGGAGCAATACATGAGCAAGACCCGAACTGACTATGGATCGGGAGTTGGTAGGCCTAAAATTGATAACAAGATCAATTTGAACTGAAAGGAAAATTTCTTAAGGAGTTCAAGAAAACACATTTAGCGGATCGGATAATGAGGATGCAAAAAAACACATTGAGAAAGTTCTTGAAATAGTTAACTTATTCCATGTTCCTAACATCATTGTGGATCAACTAATGCTCTGAGTCTTCCTTATATCCTTAACTGGAGCTGCAAGTCGTTGGCTAAGAAATGAACCAACTGGTTCAATCAAAACTTAGGAAGATCTTAAGACTAAGTTTTTGAACAAATATTGCCCACCTGGTCGAACTGCGAAGAAAATGAAGGAAATCAACAACTTTCAGCAAGAGTCGGATGAAACCCTTTATCAAGCATGGGAGCACTTTAAAGAACTCTTGATAAAGTGTCATCAACACTATTTGAATGAGATGCAGGAGGTAATCTTGTTCTACAATGGGTTGGATGTTCCAACACGATAGATTCTTGACTCAAGAGGTGCCGTTCCAACTAAGACTGCTGCAGATGCTAAAATAGCCATCCAAGAAATGGCTGAATACTCTCAAAAATGGCACAATGGAACATCTAGAGGAAGAAGTACTGAGACTTCTAACGGAATAGCTGCTATACAAGCACAACTGAACAATCTAGGAAGGGAGATCAAGAAAGTGAATGAAAAAGTTTACGCAGATCAAGTAGGATGTGAACAATGCAAAGGACCCCATTATACCAAAGATTGCCCACTAAAAGATGAAGGTAAAACCCTTAAAGAAGCTTACAACACGTAATTTGGTAGACCTTTTCAAGGAGGGGGGTATAGAGCAACAGCACCAGGGTACTATCAAAGGAACAACGCAAATCCTTCTTACCAAGAACGAAGGCAATATATGGAAGATACGCTGAGCAAATTCATGAGTGAATCAGCAAAGAGACACGAAGAAAATTCCAATTTGATCAAAGAAATCCGAGCTACGATAAATGCTGCCATAAGGAACCAAGGAGCATCAATCAAAACTTTAGAAATACAAATCGGGTAAATGAGCAAGGTACTACAAGAAAGAGGATTTGAAAGCCTACCAAGCTCAACTGAAACGAACCCGAGAGACCAAGTCAAGTCGATTTCAACCACTATTAAAGTTGATTCATACTCGATACGCCGTATCCACTGGATAGAACAATACATTGTTGTACAAGTCAAGACAAATGACGGTTCCTTTTCCAAGTCGTTTGGATAATCATTACTGTGAAGAAGAAGAAGGGAACTATGGACCGAAATTCACGAAAGCTTATGGAGCTTTACATATCAATAACACCATACCCTGAAAGGAGAAAGACCCAGGGAGTTTCACTTTACCTTGCTTTATTAATAATGCTTGCTTTGACAATGCCCTTGTTGACTTAGGAGCTAGCGTTAGTGTTATGCCTCTCTTGACCTACCTTAACTTAGGATTAGGCGAATTAGCTCACACTAAGCTGACAATGGAATTAGCAGATAGGATAGTGAAATATCCAAAGTAATTGCATGACAACGTACTGTAGGAATGGGAAATTTACTTTCCCCCATAACTTTTATAATTCTTGATATGCCCAAGGATATCAAAGTTCCCTTGATCCTTGAAAGACCATTCTTGTCTACCGCCCGTGCTAAGATTGATGTTTACAAAAGAAAGATTACTTTAAGGGTTAGGGAAGAAAAGATTATTTTCAAAAGTGTTAAACCTGCTAGTAGTATAATTAACAGGGTCTACATGCTAAATTTGAGAGAAAGAATGAGACTTGATTTAAAAGCTAGGCTAATGGGAGAGACTTTGGTGTTGACTTAAGAATCATTAGACCCTTTTCTTGGAAATTACATTAAACTAAAATGATCTAAAAGAACCATTTACTTAGGAGAAATCAATGAGATAATAATGCCCACCATTGAGGACAGGTGAGGTAATGTGTAGGAATTTAGAACTAAGGATGAAGATCTTGATACTGGAATTAATGAATTACCCAGTTTATTGTGACAAGATAATAAATATCCATAAGATTGCCCCACAACTTAAAGTTTTCATGGCATGATAGGATTTTGAATTACACAAACAAGACTTAACTTCCACTTCTTCCTGTGATTGTAGCGTCAATGTGAAGTCGGACAAATTTCATAACTCTATAAATGAAAGATAAAATGAATACAAAGGGGAAATAATGTGTAGAGCCCTGAAAGAATGAGCCTAACATGTATTTGGAACCTTTACTATTATACTAATTTATTTGCAAGTTTTGGAGGATATGATTTTTTTTTTTTTTAACTTTCGTGATGAAGAATGGTGCTTATATTGGTTTGGCGAAAACCATTCATGAAAAGAAGTTGGAATTAAACCAAAATGTTTTGAAGGGATAATTACCCTTTACAATGATGATGATGAAGTAACTTACCAAATGGTGCGATCACATCCAAGGTTTAAACACCACACTAATGAACAATGTAACAAGATCCCACCATTACTGAAGATAAGTGAGAAAGATGAGAAGAATGGGATCTCACATGTATACCAAAAGCTTAAGGGGTTCTACAAAGGAGTTTTGAATCTAGGACCCGATTACATTCGAGATGCGAAGATGGAAGAATGGCTCAAATGCGGGCACATTAGCGTGCATGAGATAGAATAATGAAAAGGAAGCTGAAGAAAAGTCTAACTTAAAGACTTCGCTGTAAACAAAAGTGCTTCCTGGGAGACAACACGAAATGTTATTTAATTTTGTTATCGAGTCTGTCTTCCCAGACATGAATACAACGTATCTGCCCCATACCATACGTCGTATTGATTGTCTGGACGTTATCAGTATTTATTTTATTGCACTTTAAAAACATTATTGTCAGTTCTGCAATACGGCGTATTCATTAATTTGATATGGCGTATCCAACAGACTGACCCGTATTTAGTTTGTTTAGTTTAAATTAATCGTAGGTACCAAGATAGGAATGCACATGTTTTTTCTATATTTTATACAGGACCTCGTGAAAGAAATATCGATGAATATTGGTGGAGAATTTACAAATCTGGAGATCTTGAAGTGTTGGAGTCTTGAAACCTCAAGATGGCTGTTCAACACACAATCTTGCTCATAAACGCAAATTGGAGAATCTACCGAGCAAATATCAGGGGATTTTCTCATTCTAATTCTTTTTAAATTCTCGTATTTGTTGTTTTATATATACAATGAGGACGTTGTATAATTCAAGTGGGGGATGGAATTAGAATGTTTACTTGTCCTATTTTTCACATTAAAATGCTTAAATTATGCTCAATTTTTTTTCAAGCATACTTTTGTGAAATTACTTGATACATAACCCGCACATAATAACCCTTGTTAGATATTGTAAGGATTTAACCTTTCTGTTTCTAAATGTTTACCCAAATTCCATAAAATATGAGTGTGCCGGTGATGTTGTAGACTTTAGAACTTGGCTTGGTATATCACTCGAGACCACAATAATGAGTATTATGGATTTAATTGGAGTGACTTGTTTAAATTGGTAAATCTTAGGATTACACCCAAATCGCCTTTACATGTTGCTTATTAACTAACTACACCGGTTAGTTAACCTCCCGTTTAAACCCTTTATACTCTCATCTTTAGAGTGAAGATCCATTAGAACAACCCGTAGAGCTAATCCTTTAGGAATTACACCAACTATTTGTTTCTTTACACCCTGACACCTTAACCTACCCTGTTAGATTAAGTTTAATTTACAGTTGCTAGTTGCTTAAAGTGTAAAGTTTGTATTTCCCGAGTCTTGTGTCATTTTCTATCTTTGGTGCGGTTAGAAATTTGCACATTGCAAATAGGAATGTATATTAGTAGTCAAAACTCATGTGATTTTACTACCATCACAATTAATGGTGAATTCGAAGAACGAAGAATTACCAAAGGAATTATTCGGAATTATTATGATCATAAAGATGGTGAAACTACACCAAGATTTGAAGAATAGTTAGCAAAAAAAAATCAAAAAAATGGAAAGATGCAAAAAGAAAAAGAAAGTTTGAAGATAATCGTTTCGTAAAGAGCATTACCGAAGGAATTACACGAAGGATCGATTATTCGTTGATACGTCTAGAAAAAAACCAACGATGTAGAGTATTGTACAAAGTGGATGATATTGCCACTTACCTTGTAAAGTATGTAAAGTTTTTAGGATGATTGGGAAGCTGACCGTTACGGGAACGCCAACTTAGGTTGTTATTTTTGATCTATGATCGAGACGTTGTAAATAGTTGTGTCTTTATCATGGTAGCGGTCAGGAAAAAGTGTCGAGCAACTTGTATCTTCAGGCTTAATCTATTTGTTTATTGATTTTTATTTAACAACAATTTATTTCCCTCTCACCTGATGATTAGCCGCTGGTTTTACGCGAATGAGGATTCTTACGAACATGCATGTCTATTCCGTCGTTACGGCCATGTATGCATGTCTTGTACCTCGTTGGTTTACAGCTTTTGGTGAAAGTTAGAAGGTTCCTACCCTATATCATTCTTCATCCTAACCATTGGTTAAATTAGAATGGGGATGTGATCGAACACACATGTTTATTCTGTCGTTACGGCCATGTATGTGTGCTTCAGCTGCCTTGTTGGAATGGTACTTCTGGTGAAAGATTGTTGAATGATCTACCGTATGCCTTTCCATACAAAAACCCATATTTACCTTTATAAACTTGTTACTCTTTGGCTTTAGCGGTGGAGACGTGTATCCTTGCCAAACTTATGATAGAATACTCGTCATGACCGAGCAATTGAGTGAGTTAGTTACATGTTACCACATAGATTAGTTGAGTGATTTGAGTGATTTCATCTTCCTATTACATGAGGTGTTTAGTTGTGTACTTGTAATAGATCGAATAAACGCTTTAACGGAAAATATCCTTAGGGATACATTTTCATAAACTTCTAAAGGCAACTTGAGGACAAGTAGGATTTAAGCGGGGGGATTTTTGATGACATCAAATAACGTTTATTTTATAGAATCATTTATCCTATGTTATTAACCCATTTTTTATAATTATTGCAAATAATTGTTACTTAATCGTTTATATTTGAGAATTGCAGTAATTATGGAGAAATTGGTGAAAGTTAGCAAAAGGCGCGTATTCTGGAGCTTAAATGAAGATATTTTGAAGATTACTATTCTGAAGACTAATACGCCATATCCATCAAGGAAGATACGGCGTATCCGTGCCTGCACTCACCAAAGACCACAGAAGGATAAAGCTCAATACGCCGTATCCAGAGAGACTCAATACGCCGTATTCAAGATATAGTATTTGAATATTCTAGAAGATATCAAGCATGGTCCCTACTCTAAGAAATCCCTAATACATCGTATCTAACACTTGGATACACCGTATCCAACCGACTTCCAGACCTTATAAATAGAAAACTCAAAAACGAGTTTTGGGTGTGCTAAATCATATTCTCGATTCCTAAACCATAAAAGTCGATTTTTAGAGGAGAAAAAGAGCAGAAGAGGTCGAGCAACGTTATAAATTCCATAAGAGACAACGTGTAATTCCATATACTTTAGTAATCGTTCAGTTTTTGGTATCATTCGTTAACTCGGTTAATTTACCTTAGCTAAATAATTGCTCTTATATTTATTATGACGTTTGAAGGCTAATACCTTTGGGTATTAGTCATTATTATGAAGATCTGAATGTTTGGTATTTGTTTATCTCGATTTCTTGGTTTATCGTTGAGTGCTTGTTTATGTTTATCAATTTATACATGTTTACGCGCTTTTGTATGCGACTTATCATTCAACTGGATCTAGTGAAGCGAACCAATTAGATCTAAAGTCCGGGATAGCTCTCCATATAGTGATTTATACATCTAGAATTATAGTTACATAAATATTTTCCTTCTAAGTCTGTGTCTAGGATACGTTTCGGGCTTAACTTGTTAATTGGATATTGTCAATGGTTTATTAATCGTGTTGACTAGCAAGTGACCTAGATAATTCAACAAGTAACGTTCTAATTCCATTGGATAGTTGGACAAGTGGACTACTAGTGTATAAATTGCCATTAAGCGGTAAGTGGGTAAAGTCTCTATGAGCTAGGGTTTAACAAGATCACCATTGCTTTAATCCCTAAGATAGATTATAATCAGCAATTAAGGATGATTTATGCGGATGCTTTAATTGTGATAGAATTAATGTGTCTAGGTCTTAGGATGATGTAACGCCTAAGTCTTAAGAATGATATGCCACCACGAGAGAAAAAATCATTGCCCTTAATAAACAAACCAACTTTCTAATCGAATTAATAATGGTTAATAAAGTTCTATTATATAAGGTTCGACCGCTCTTTTATCTTTTGTCTATTAGCTTGCATGGGTAAAAGTGCCTTGAATTGACTATAGTCACCAACCAAACCATGTCAGTCTCTCAGGTTGAAAACCCCCTTTTCTAGTTAGAATTAGGATTTAGACTGACATAGGTTTAACATAGGTTTAGAATAGAATAGAATTAACATAGATTAGATAACCAAGATATTAATTAAATTGATAGCTTTAACCTCACTTCAAGTGTTCGACACCCTACTTACCACGAAACTACTACCGATCGGGTACACTACCCGTTAAGTGTTGTTTTTGGTTTAGTTGGTAAAATATAAATTTAAAACTTGAATCGATAAAATATACACCACATAATGACACATCAACACTATTGTACATCCGAATTGGTTTTGAATTTTCTTACTAAATATTTTAAATTAATCGAAGGCTTTAGTTTTGTCCTTAAGGAATCTAGTCCAAGTATACCTAGAGTAGTCATCTACTATGACTAAGGTGTAGCGGTTTCCTCCGTAACTCTGTACGGCGGATGGACCGAAGAGATCCATATGAAGGAGTTCTAAGCATCTAGTCGTTGAGACTATATTCTTAGCTTTGTGACTAGCGTAAGTTTGTTTTCTAATTTTGCAAGCATCACAGAAGTGTTGATCAAACTTAAGCTTAAGCGAGTTTCTAACTAATTTCTTAGATGCTAACGATTGAATGAGACACATATTTGCGTGACCTAATCTCCTATGCCACAACGTGGAGTTTTCATCAATCGTTGCTAGACAAATTTGGTCTTTAGGCTTATTTCCTAATTTCATCACATATAAGCCTTTCTTCCTAATACCTCTACCTATGACCTTACCATCCTTAGTGATTTCACTATCATGTTCAGAGAAAGTTACTCTACACTTATTATCACATATTTGTCCTACACTTAGCAAGTTAAATCTTAAGTTATCTACATGTTCTACATTATCTATTTTGAGAGAGTCATTCGAAATCGTACCTTTGCCAATGATGTTACCGCGAAGATTGCTACCAAAAATAACATTACCTCCGTTGTATGCCTTGTAGCTTGAGAAGAGCTTTCGGTTACCCGTCATGTGTTTAGAGCATCCGCTATCCTTTATCCACTCATCGGGTTCCAAGTCGACTCCAAGGCATATCTATTTATATAAGACAATAACTCAAACATTTGGTCCCCAATATCTCATGGGTCCAAAGTTGTTAGTGCTAAACATCCCTTGCATTTGATGCAATTGGTTGGGATGTGGAAATGGAAGACACATTTCCCATGGCATGTAACTTTGACGTTGGAAATTGTTCCAAGTTACGGGAAAGCCACGAGGTTGATTTTGTCGACCAACGTTCCTTTTTGGTTGCGGTGTCTTAGGACGAGGATAATTATTATTGACTCTTCTAGGTGGTGGAGTTTTTGATCTAAAATTAGGTTTTGAAAATCCAACTCCGGGTTTTGACAATGGCTTATAAAATTGTTTAACTTCATTATCACTAGCAAAACGGGAACTTTGACATTGTATTTACTATTATGTGTTTGGTCTAGAACCTAAAATAGGTATTTTAAAAAGACACACTTTCTTCTCAGATTCCAGACTAATACTGTCGTCCCATAATTTTCAATGTAGGGTCCGCCTGTTTAATATGGGCCAAGCCCAAATTTATGGGACCTCCATCAGAAGACGCCTTTAGTTCCACTAGATGATGCTTCAAATGAATTAAAACCTAAACCTAATTTTTCTCCGAAGGGTTTTTGATTACTTAACATTTCATTTAGACAATGTGTACTCTTTTCAAATTTAGTTAATCTAATGGCTTCCTCTTTGAGTTTTTCATTCTCAATTTTGAGCATATGACACTTTACACATTCGAGATCAACTCCCTTGTTTTTCTAGAGTGTATACACTTTTTCTTTTAGAATACCAAGTTCTTTTTCTCAACTATTTCTAGTGGCTTTTAATCTTTTGTTTTTAGTGATTATCTTTAAACTCATTTTGCACAGTTTATCATATTCATTATCTAAAACCAAATCATCTATTGATGAGTTTTCATCACTAAAGTAAGAGGATTTGAAACATACCTCATTTGATGCTTGAGCTATGAGACACTTCTCGTCTTTGACCTTCTCATCATCTTCTTCACCGCTATCACTCTGATAACGCTCAAATTATATATGTTTTTATATGCGTTCTCAATGATTTTATATACATAAATTGGTTAAATATAAGAATTTTTGGTATAGAATAGAATATATTTGTCATTGTAGGTTCTTGGAATGTTTCGTGGAAGAAAACGGAAGAATACACGAAGATTTGAAGCTTAAACGAAGAAATAACTGAAGATAAAGATCTCCCGACACCTGTTCACTGTTTTGGTTATAACTGGGTCATATGAACTCCGTTTGACGCGATTCTAGCGGCCACGCGAAGAGAATTTAATTAACTACAACCTTGGAAAAGGCCAAGTACTGAAAATGCCTCGAAGTGCGACAGTTTTACCAAAAGTACGGCGTACTTTTGAGTCTGTGAGAAAATTAAAGGCAATTGAATGCTAAGTGCATTAACTCACGAAGTACGGCGCACAAATAAGTTTGTGCGACGCACTTTGATCCCCGAATAGCCTATAAATACCTTCTTGGCTCTCCCATTTCATATATCTCTCATACAATCTTATATCTTACACACACACATTCATTAGAGCCATTGCATAGGAGGAAAGAGTGGTGAGGATCCTTAGATCCAATGATCCAAACACCCCTTTAATCCGCCACTCACCACCATGTAACCACCATAAACCACCACCATATCGATAAATTTTCCAGTTCTAACATCATATCAAGACCACATACCATTGATTTCTAGAATCTAAATACTTTCCACTTTGATTCTTAGAGGATTCACACCAAATTCTCTTAAGATCATCAACATAAACCTTGTTACCAAACACTTCATTTGGTGATATATTACGGATTTTCAGAAGTTACTTGGTATATTTTAGGTTATCTCAGTAGCATTTGGTTGATCATGTAAACTATTAGTTTTGGGTTGGTGGTTGTTGTAGTCAAGATTTTGGTATTGTTACTTTGTACTCATATGTGAAACATTATATGATATTTGAATGATTTTGCTATGACTTATGAATATACATGTTTATGAATTCGACTTTATCTTGCTTGGATAATTGTTTATCTTTTGGTATATCATTGCAATTGGAATAGGCCGAAAGGGTTAATTGTCTAGATGTATTTTGAACCGTTTGTCTATGACGTGTCAATATCATACTTGTAAGGATTGTGTGGTAAATTGATAAACAACCCAAGTAGATTAATGTTTAAGACCCTTCCTTATATTGACCGATCGGGTTGGGAGGAATTCATATTTATGCATATTTGATATAAACCATTCTTAATACACTCGTGATGATATAGTATATAGGCCGAAAGGATTATATGTTATCATTGGTAGATATGCTTGATATTATGATTACCCATCATATATGACTTGTATGCTTGGTTTATATAAAGTCTTGCTCTAACTCTATCTATTATGTTATGTGGATCATGTCTTGTTCCCTGCTTGCTTTATACACACGTTTTGGCTATTTTGACCCGTGACAATCAATTAGATTTGTTACTTGATAAACAATCTGTGAATTGCTACAAATCCCGTGGAACGAACTGGACTTACCTAATACTATACTACACTCGAATAGGGTATACTTGCCCGAATGTTGTGTTTTTGGTCCAAATCGGTATTTCTAGTTATTATAAATTTAAAGCTTATAAAAACACACATCACACTCCAAGAACCTCTGACGAAAGCTCTTTGGTTCTTGTCTTTTGGTGGTTTTGAACATTCTCTAATAAGATGATTTGGATCGCCGCATCTAAAACATTTTCTATCACCTTTACTGTTCTTGTCAGCACGACTTCTTTGGAACGTCTTTTTGTCATTCCGAGGTTGTCTCACGAATCTACCTCTTCTCTTAAAGAACTTCTTGAAGTCTCTAACCGCCATGGCGTATTCTTCATCTTCACTTCCGGAAGTTGAACACTCCTCATCACTAGATTCTTTCTTAGCCTTTAAAGTAAGAGATTTTCTTCCTCCCTTAGCTTTGACTATTTCAAAATCTTTCTTAATGATCATCTTGTGAACTTTGAGATTTCCGATGAGTTCATCAAGTGATAGTGATGTTAAGTCTTTTGACTCTTCAATCTCCATGACCTTTGCTCTCCATTTAGGATGTAAAGCCTTAAGAAACTTCCTAACATAGTTTTAGCTAGAATAACCTTCATCAAAAGCTTTTAGACTAGTAATAATAGTATTAAATCTACCAAAGGCACTATCTATAGATTCGTCTTTAGAAATGATGAATTATTCATATTGTTGTACCAAAAGGTCGATGTTGTTATCTTTGACTTGGTTATTACCTTGATGGGTGATTAACAAAGTTTTCCAAATTTGTTTTGCCGTATTACACATGAAAATTCTTTCATATTCTTTTCTTGGCAAAGCATTGTAAATAACTATTTTAGCTTCGTTATTTTTCGCAAGTTTCTTTTTAAGATCGTCACTTTGTTTTTCAAAAGGGATAACTCCTCTAATTTGGTTTCTGAATTTTATTGAATAGGTTGAAAATCACCGTCAGTAATAACATGCCAAAGATCAAGATCTTTTGATTTAACATATGTCTCGAATCTATTTTTCTAATAAATAAAACTATCATTTTCAAAAATTGGTGGTCTTTGCATGGATTACCGTTCTAGATATTTGTCGGAATCCATAGATCGATCGAAGCTTTGAAATACAATATATTTTAAAAATCTTGAGTGACCTTGGCTTTGATACCAATTGTGGAAACTAGAAGGGGAGGGGGTTGAATAGCTTACAGGTTCGTTTTACGTTTTAAAAGTTTGCTTTTAAAATACTTAGATTCGAGTTGTTTGTTCAACCAATCAACAATGTAAATATCTAAACTAATGCTAAATAATAATCACAACAATATAAAGAGATGAGAGAAAGAACAATCAAACCAAGACACCAAGATTTATAGTGGTTCGGCTACGAAGCTCTTCTTTTCCGTACTCTACTCCCCGAGTATCCTACTCGAGATTTTAGTATGTCAACAAGCTCCCTTCTGGTGGAGAAAACCGTTTACATGTCGCTTACGTTATTTTCTGACACTATGCTAAATGTCGAGTCCTAATCTTCGATAGAACCAATCTACCACTTCACAAACACTATACAATCATAAGATTTACACTATCGGATTTACACACAATCCGAATCACATAATTACACAAGATAATTACAATAGAGATTTGATATTTAGAAGAAGAGAGGAGAGATCACTAAATAACAATTCGTTTCTTGGCGAATACGAATGTTCTTCTCTTGCACTTGATAGAGAGGAGAGATGAGAAGAAGAGATTAGATCACTTGAAACAAGATCAAACAATGTTAGTGATCAAGAGATTTAGTGAGAGAAAGAAGGTTTTTAAAGAGAGAAAGAGGACTGGAAAAATTCATGCAAAGAGGTGTGTTTTTCTGCCAGAAATAGTGCATTATTTATAGACAGGATTTCCCACGGCTAGCTAGCGGTGGTCCTGGAGGTCCTAGATATATCTAGGGCTGCCAGTCTTATAAGGGGGCCACCACTAGACTCCGCTCCTATTTTTGTCTTTTTGTAGGAAAGGTTGTATCTGATATGGAAGCTTTCATTTTCGGGGGAAAAACCAGATTTATTTTTTTATTATTTAAATAAAACATTTTTTTTATTGAAAAGTATTTTTGTATATTTATTTTGTGAAAATGTAATGGTTAAGAAAAAATATTTTCTTGATCACTAATCATGCTTAATGATTTGTTTGTACATACCTTAAGTGATCACTAATCTTAGAAATGGAATTTTACGATTAATAATTGTAAATGTTTAATTTTATCGTAAACGTTTTTACATTTTGTTATTATCAAAATATTGAGAGTGATAGGATCTGGTACTAGATAGATCTTCTAGCCTTTGTAGTTGTATGGTACTTATGTAATCACAAGTACATACGTGAGAGACTCTAGCAAATGTTTAGGCGGAAACTAAACAATTCAATAAAGAAGAACAACTATATGAACAATGATCCTCTATGGATCTTTCTATTGATAATAAAATGTTTTTCTAATTTGTAATCGTGTCCAATCCCTAATGCTAAAGGTTTCTTTTATAGAGAAGAAACCCTAAATTGGTCAACAAGAAAACTAAAATCTCGTAAGAGATATACATCAATATCAATCTCTTCCTAATTTATCTCATTCCTATATTAATGAGATAATACTAGAATATAACTATAATTCCTTAATTACATTAATTACGTCTATAAATAACAATCAGCAGATTCTATCTCTGTCAGCAGGAACGAGAACATGACCAGCAGAAACATAATCAGCAGGAACGTTACTTGAACTGCCAGCAGGAACGACTTAATGCTATCAGCAGAAGCGAACATCTCTAACAGCAGAAACGACACTTAGTCGTTTTCAATAAGTTCCAACAATCCTCCCCTAAACTTGGTTTTGACTCCGTTAATTCCAAGTTTCTAGATAGATCTTCTCGAAGTAAGAGGATTGAAAAACAGCAGGAAAGGCGAACCTCACATTTTTGGGGTGGAATTTTGAGGGTTTTTATGCTAGTCATATACATTCTTATCCATGAGACGTTATTAATACTCGGTTTTCGTCGGTGTGTGTCATAATTTTTTTTGAATTTGGGTTAAAATTAACTTTTATGCTATGTTTTGATATATTACCCATCATTTTAAAGAATAAGTCAATGGCAAATGAAGGAATATTTTTTAAGGCTTATTTCCCCCTGCACTTAAGTTGAACATTGTCATCAATGTTCTATAGAAGTACCCATGTAGACGAATAAAAGGAAAAGAATACAAGTAAAAGAAACTAGTACTCAATAATGGAGAAGAAACATGCGATAACTGGTTAAATCGTCCTCTAAGAATCATCTAATGAAACTTCCTAAGAACTTTCAAGCTTCTTCTCATCAAATATAACCTGTAATCAAAGACAAAGACAACTACACCAAGCATAAAATCGACGGGATAGATATATATAATGAGAGTTTAATATTTTGACTCTATGAAAGTAGTAAAGATAAGATGAGAGTAATGATGTAATCATAGGTTTATGCAGGTTTATAAAATAATTACAAATTTCAAATGTTGTGCAAACTATTTTTCAAAAATACTTGAAATTTTTTAACTTTTCCTGTAGCTGGGCTGACGACGCCGTTAGGATAAATCCTGACGCCGTCTCCAGCTTTTGAGAGAATTTTTATTTTTGTTTTCTTTGAAAAATTTCCTGCACGCGATTATATGAGTTATTTCCTGTATGAGTTACTGCATGAAACCTGAGATTGGTCAATACAATCATATGACTCGAAACTGACGCGAATTAATCTAAACAATTTATTTATTATGTTTGAATTGGTTCTTAAAAACCGGATATTTACCCTACACTTATTTTTTGCAAAATACCTTTGATTGCAATTAAGACGAGGTTAAAAACAAAGCAAAGCATGATTACAAAATGATGAATTCAAACATAAAAAAAATAAATGAAAAGAATTAAAACACAAGACAAAACGTTAACACACAAATAGTTTGGATACATAACTGAAGTGAAAGTTCAAACATCCAAATCCTAAGCTATTACAAGCCATAATTGTTTAACAACGAAAGTAAATAAAGAGTACATGATCAAACAAGGATAATCAAGAAGAGCCATCATGGGATGGGCTGGGACGGTATGAATAGCCTAGAGGCATGTGTCCATGGTAGCCATATGGAGGGTAATCAGCTTCACGTTCAGGGAATGGATCGATCTGGAGGTCGAGCTCTAGGTTGTCTTGGGTGGACAAGTATTGGAATTCAAAGACGGTATGGTCGTACATCCAGCTGGCTTGCGCCTCTTGCTATCCCCTCCAAACATCAAATTGCTCCTAGTGTTCGTCTTGTTGGTCCATCCATCGTGCTTGAAGAACCTGCAAATCGCATTGGCTTATGTTCTGGTACATTTCAGCGAAACCACCAGCCCCCACATTAGCGGCTTCCCCTTCAGCCTCTTCCCTAGCCTCATCCTCCTCGACCGCTCGTGTTGAGGGCCAAATGCATATCCTATTTTAAAGTTCCATAACAATGCCATTGCAATTAAATACTTATCTTGAAAATATGAGGTGGAGGCTCAAAACTTAGTGAATCCCTCATTTCGTTGGTTAACAACCTAAAAGATCGGGCAATCCTAGTCACAAACATCCCTCAAAAATCAAACTCGTATCCCTTACGCTCTTTAGGTACTTAGAAAGCCAATAAGGGATGTTACAAATAACCCATTCCGGGTAGATGCAATAAAGGTAGTAGAGGTCAATCTCGGTGACCCTATGGGTGCTTTCTTTCTTACCCGAAATGGTGGTTGCAATGCACCGGTGGGCCAACTTAACCCTTGGGTTTCTCATGGATGCCACCTTCGTGTTTCCCACATTAAATCCACCGTCCCCAATACTAGGCCAAAATTCCATCAATAAACGATTTTCCTTTACTGTCTTAGCCCTATTTAACCTATTTAGAGTCGTATTATCCCTAGACTATCTTTTGGTGTACAACCCAATTCTCCATCCTAATTCCAAAAGAGAGATTTCCCTTTGCTCGCCCCTAATCTAAACTTAACACCTAAATGCTCTGGGTCATACCTGCAAGCAGAGGCCTCAAACTCGAAAGAAGCAAAGAACTCGCGAACCAATTCCTGGTAGATGGGCTCGTTTACTCAGAAAAGATTCGCCCATTGAGGCCCGGAGAAGGAGTCGGTGTTGATGGACTCGAAGAAGGCTTGATCGAGATTTTGGTGGGCAAGGAACTCCCAATCAATGACGTCTCCTGAATGGATGGGGCGCCTTGCAAGAGTGTCATAGTTCAATTGATGCACCTCATTTTCGAACACTTCGAATCTTCAGATCTTTTCTTCCAATGAGATTTCTTGAGGGGTAGAGGATTGTCCTCTTGTGCTCCTGGGTCTTTTGCTTATTGTCTATAATGGAATCAACACAAAAACGAATGAGATTAGGATGATACGTTTAGGTGTTTGTGATCAGGGAGTCACGACGGTGTCGTTGTTTTGCCTTGACGCCGTCAGAATGACTTTTTAAAAAAAATAGTTTGCGAGGGAAAACTAAACTATTTTCCGTTAAACCCATTTCCAAACACCCCCTTAAAAATCAGACCAACCATAAAAATTCAAAAATCGTGGTTACTATCCTAAACCCGAGTCGTTTTTTTGCATTTGAACACTCCAATACTTTTATTCACAACAAACCACTTATTTTGGTGCACGATTTACCTCTAATTTTTGCCAATTGATTTGTTGGAATACTCAATTGGATTGATGATCATTAATGGGATAAAATCAAAGAGCGGAATTGAATTGGAAGGAGGAGTTGGAAAAATGAGGGGGACGATATATTACTTACCAGAGGGTAGTTGATTGCTCTACTTATGTAGCAAGAATTTGAGTCAAAAGTCAATGTGAGAGAACACTAGATGGGTGGGAGAGGGTGAATAGTTTACAGGATCGTTTTTGTTTAAAAAAAACTCTTGCTTTTCTTACAATACTTAGATTCGTGTAGTATGTTATTTAAACCAATCCCAACAACTATGAATCGATCAAGTAATTATTCTAAACATAATATTATTTAACAATCACAACAATATAAGAAGATGTTAGAAGGAACAAGCGGAAACCAGACACCAAAGATTTATGTGGCTTCGGCCTACGAAAAGGGGGGGGGACTCTTCTTCTACCCTACTCCACTCCCTGATTATCCTATCTCGAGATTTCACTATGTTCTACCAGACCTCCCTTCAGGCAGGAGAGGGAAAAACCGTTTACACGTCGCTTACGTTTTTATTCGACAATAAGCTAAATGTCGAGTCCTAATCTATTGCTAGTCAATCTAACTCGCCTTTACAATCAATACTCGTCACTAGATTACACTATCGAAATTTACACAATATACGAATCACACAAATACAAAAGATAATTACAATACGAGATTTGTTACCTAGAAGAAAGGAAGGAGAGTTCAATAATCAACACTTCGTTTCTTGGCGAATACGTGTGTTCTTCTCTTGCACTCGCGCCCCTCAGAGAGGGAAAATATGAGAAGAAAGAGATATAGATCACTTGAAAACAAGATTAATGAGATGTTAGTGTCAGTGAATTATTTAGTGTGAGAAAGAAGGTTTTTAGACAGAGATAAATATGTCGGAAAATTTATGCACAAGATGGTGCTGATTTTCTACAAGGAATGGAGCAGTATTTATAGGCAGGAAAATCAACGGTCATCGGTCGGACAAGGTCCCCGAGCAGTCCCAGATATATAAGGGGCCGACAGGTAGACCACTCTTCTCTTTTTGTCTTTTTGTGGGGAAGGTTGTATCTGGTATAAAAGCTTCCGATTTTAGGGGTGAAAATTTGAAATTTCAACATTATTTGTTTTTATATAAAACTTTTTCTTTGTAATTTGATAATTTTTTTGTATAATTAATTTTGTGAATTTTTTTTGTAAAAATGTAATGGATAAGAGAAATTTTTTTTCTTGATCACTAATCATGCTTAATGATTTGTTTGTTCATACCTTAAGTGATTACTAATCTTAGAAATGGAATTTTACGATTAATAATTTGTAAACGTTAAATTTTATCGTAAACGTTTTTACATTTTGTAATTATCAAAACGTTGAGAGGTCAAAAGATATAAATAACATTTTTAGACATTATTTGTATTAACAATCTCCTTTT
Organism: Tanacetum coccineum; assembly: GCA_026074375.1. Classification (NCBI taxonomy): domain Eukaryota; kingdom Viridiplantae; phylum Streptophyta; class Magnoliopsida; order Asterales; family Asteraceae; genus Tanacetum; species Tanacetum coccineum. The sequence continues at coordinate 6,593 of BQNB010050252.1, read as the reverse complement.
CTCCCTTCCCCCGCTCCCGCCGATTACAAAATATAAACCTTCTATTTTGATATAAAATTAATAGTTACTCATTTTCTCATGAGTTTTGTTCCATTTCTCCGAGTTTTGTTCCATTTCTCCCCCTTTTTGTCGAATTCAAAAAGGATGATCGTCGAGTAGTTGTAGGAAGAAAGAAATCGACAATATCAAGATTCCCCCTTGACGTATGCTCCCCCTTGTTCAAGGTACCAAGGGATCGATCTTACGAAAATTGTTTGCTACAAAACAAAGTTAGAGATACAAGTGCAAGACAAATATCTTTTAAGCAACACATTATATTTAAGTCACCCAAAAGAGAGTTTCATTCAACAATCAAGAAACTCGTACAATAGCAAATGCAACTAATATATTCATACAACATAAGATAAAACTAGAACTAATACAAGATAATTAATCCATAAGACACACTACATACTTCATGAGATAAAGAGAGACAATACTACATAAGTCCTAAATGATTCATGATTCATGATTCATAGAGAATGAATTTTTGAGCAAAAAGGTTTGGGGTGACACGTTTATGAAAACATTTGAAGACATTTCAAGGTGGAGGTGGAAAGTGTGAGGTGATTGCGGTAGTGAGAAGATACTCAAGATGAGCAAACATGATGTTCATCTCATCTCTTAAGGTTAAGAAAAGAGTTTGGTTATTAAAGCAACATATGCAATTTAACCTATGGTAGTCATGGTAATTGTAGTAAAGAGGGCGACCCATGATAGGTGGTTGAGGTTGTGGTGGAGATGGTGGTGATGGAGTGTCATAAATGTGATCAAGAGGAGTGATTGGTTATAAAGAGAGTGTGATATCCAAAGAAGGATGAATCTGAAGTGGTTAAGGGTTTAGAGGTCTAGGAGGAACATTTGAAATGTTGTCAAGCAAAGGGTTCAAAGGATGAGGAGAAGTTGGTTCATTTAAAGATGGTGGTGAAGTTTAAAGTTTTGATTGAAAAAAAGAAGATGTGTTCCCTTGGCTTGATGAGGTTTGATTGGTGGATGTGGTTTTTGATGGTGCATTTGGAGGAGTTAGAGATGAAGAAGTTGTTGTAGGAGAAGGTGTGGTGGTGACATCTTCATCACTAGAGATGTTGACAAATAGTTGTCTATGAGGGATTATGGTTAGTTTGATTTTCTTGGAAGGGTTAAAAGAAGAAGCTTTGGTGGAGTTCATGGTAAAGTTGTGTGAAGAATATGAAGATGGTAGGAAAAATGAGAAAGATGGCTTATTTAATTTGAAAGCAAATGGTCAAAGTAGAAAAGCATGAGAATTAAGGAAACAAATTCCAAAAGTTGTTTAGCAAAATGCAGGATGTTTAGCTGGGTCTAAGAGAGAATAGTCAACTGCACAGAAAATTAGTTAGTCACAGTAAATTTTCTATGACTTCTGATGGCGGTCCCATATACATATGGCGGTCCTAGATATATTAAGGGGCCGTCCCATGTTTATGGGGGTCGTTCTCTGAAGACAGGGAAATTTTCTAGTTTTTCTAGTTTTTTTGCATATCCTAAAAAAATTCCATTTTTCCCTTTTGCAATTAATTCTATTTCATCATGAATCATCAAAAGCTTAACAATTAAATTCATAAGACTAACCATTCAGAATTCAAGTAAAGGAACACATATATGCATATTGACTAATAGATAAGCATGCATATCATCATAGAGGTAATTATAGTGTATCAAGTACCATGAAACCAAGTGTTTAGGATGATAAAATCGAAAGATCATCCAAGGCAAGTTATGTTGCCCGTAATACATGCTAAGTTACCACTAAATAATATAGGTTTAAGTACTAAAGCATCATGAAGTAATAAGTATTATATTTAATAATGTAATAAAGCATATCTCCATATTTCTCACTTCTTGATATTTCTTTACAAATTTCAAAGGCCTTTCCTGATTGACCTTAATCCACCATGTTACTCGTCTCGAATCTGAACTTGACGGTTGATCATTTTGGTTTGACGGGTGTAAAAGGGTTCCAAGTGAGGGTCAATGTTAGGTGGATTTTTAAAAACTTAAAGAACTTGATTGGTTAATGAATTGACATAACGAATAGGGGAAGGAGTGCTTGCACGCGAGGTCCTTTAGCCATTTCCATCATCATCATCGTCATCGTTAAGATAAGAGGATGCTGGTTGGTCAAAGGCGGAAGAAGAGGAAGTGGAGTGACGACCTCTTCTCGTGTCACAGTCCTTTCTTGTCTTTCGCTCTTGTTGAGCGACAAAAGGATTCATGACACGATTGCACAAGACATAAGACTCATTATACAGATCACGATTTTCATTCATGATGAGTTTAAACAAACGGGTCAATAACACACCATAGGGTAAGATCAACTGCTTTTGTTTAGTGACCCACTCCATTCGTTTTGCTATGAAATAGGCAAGGTTGAACTTTTCAGAGTGTATGACATAATAAAGCATGTAACAAAGACACGTGATAAGTGCTTAATTACACATATCTTTTACCTCTAAAAACGAGCTTAAATGACCAAAAACAGACAAAAACTGCCAAATATATGTTTGTTTTGCATTTGTATTGTGCAGGAAGTGGATATCAACAAAAAGACAGAAAACCAAGCCAAAATGACAAAACTGAGCATGGAATGGAAAAGACTGTGCAAAATCAAGGCCCAAGCCCAGTGGGCCCAATACAAGCCCAAACACAAAACCCAAGCCTCATAACCTTTTTACAAAACCATAGGGACTTGTTGTGTTATTTTCAAAAGTATTTTATAAAGAAAAAGAGCTAAAAAGAGTCCAGGGACTAAAACTGCCAATTGGCATTTCTTTTACAATTTTAAAAGCCAAGGGCTGGTTTTGCAATTTGCCAAAACCCTTCCACTTTCTCTTTTTATAAAACCAGAGGGACCATTTTTGCAATTTACCAAAACCCTCTTTATTCTTTTGTTATACAAACGCAGGGACCATATTGGTCACTTTCCAAACTTCATTATAACTAAAACTCGGCTCGAAAGAAAATGAAAAGAGAACCAAAGTTGAAGGGCCAGTTGTGCACCTTCCCCATTCTTTTCTTTTAAAACCTGCACCCATAACGGTACTCGATCCCCCTTCCCGCCAAACCTTATACCACCTCCCTACCCACTGTTTTCTTGCCAAACCACCTCCATAGTACATTTTATAGCTTCCCCATACACTTCCCAGCTCACCCCAACCTTATAACCCATGCCCACTTGGCAATTTACAAAAACCCGCACCCCCTTCAATGGTGAGATGGTATTCAAAGTGAATGGAGGGCTAGGATTGCTTGGGAAGTATTGTACTCTCACAGCAAACACAACCCATGAGCCAGAAGGCTTTGAGACCTCTATAAGAGAGAAGAAAGCAAGCCGGAACAAACACATTTTTTTTAACCCCTGTTTTTACTTTCTTAGTTTAATTTTAATTAAGGTTTGCTTTAAAATTATTGTACTCAGTTTGTTTCAAGAGTTTTTGTTGTAATATTTCTGTTTTTAATATAAAAAGTTAAGAGTTTTAGTGAAATTACTATTGTCGAAATTTCAAGTATAATTTAAGTTGTTTAATTCTGTTTAATATAATGTTGTTTAAGTCTGTTATTAGCTGATTTTAGATTTCATAAGATTTAGTTTAAGTAATTTCAGTCTCTCATAAAATTTTGTCATTTATTAAGTATAAACCTAGTAGAGTAAGTAGCTTATTTTTCTAAATAAGCTGTGCATTTTAGTTCTCAATCATCTCTATTAATCCAATACAAATAGAAGTAGATAAAGAGTTTAGGTTGTTTTAGCTTTTATATAGATTTTAAAGTACAATCTTATTTTGACAGTCAAGTTAAGGTGTGTTTGGATTAAGCTATATTTGACTCAAAAAGTCAAATATAGCTTGTCAATTCTGTCCTAATAGCTGAGTTAGGGTATGATACAAGTTTTTAAACAGTTTTTAGAAGTTAGGTTTTAGAATTCAATAGTTTAGAGTTTTAAAAATCATTCTCAGCACCAGGGCAAAATGTCAGCTGTAAGAGGTTTAGCTTTTAGGATTTTAAAAGCATTTTAGAGTCCAAGGTTGTTAGTACTCACTTAGTGTCATTTAGTGAAGAATTAGGTCTCAAAGTGTAGCTTGTCTTTGAGTGGATTGCCAATTGCATCAGCATCCAAATAGATCAGCAACTCTCATAACAGCAGAATTAAGTTCTTGTTTATTAAATCTTTGAAGTTTCTCATTTCCTTGTGAAGTTTTATAAATCCTTTTACCTAAGTAGAATATAGACTGCTAGAGTAGCTTATTTCCAAAATCTCAGCATTCAAAGTTCAAAAATAAGCATTTAGTTTACTTTTAAAAAGTTCAAAAACAGTTTCACTTAGACTTTGCTCTTTTTCATCTTCATTTTCTTGCTAAATTTGTTCAACATAGGGTGATTTTAGTTTAAAAACTTCTAGTATACATCTTAAGTCTTAATAAGCATCTTTTAGTTTCAGCTTTCATCAAGTATTAAGCTCAAAATAAGCAAAAACCTAAAAAGCTTGTCAAATAGCTACTTTCTGTGACAGTGAACTTACAGCTTATTTTCTAGCTTATTCTTTGGTTAAAAGTCCAAAGTGCTTTTGTTAAAGTTGTTAGAAATAAGCTGTTCTATAACTTTGTAGTTTTGAGTTTTGTCTGAAAAGCACTTTTTAATAAGCCAAATTAAGCCAATAGCGCAGGGTCTGTTTTGAACTTTTCTCAAATTTCAAGGTTATCTGTTTCTATTGTAGTGTAAAATTCCAAATATTAGCCCGCCTACCCTGTAGTTTACTTTCTTTCACTTTTTACCCTGTCTTTCTTAGTTAAATAAAAAAGTTAATATTTTTGTTTTTAGTTTTATTAAAAATTAGGTTAAAGTTTTAATTGAATAAATTAGGGTTCAATTGGGTTTTAAAAATTAGGGCTTTTGTTTCTATTAATTTTCTGCACCATTTTAGCATATTAAAACCATTTTTCTATATTTTTCCAGTTAAATTTGTATTTTCTAGCAATTAAAATAGATTTTAGTTATTACTTTTTCTTATAAAAATCATAAAAAATAGAAAAATAGTTGAAAAATTAAAATTCTTTTTGCATTAATTTTCATTTTAAATCTAGTATTTTTGAAAAATAAAAGAAAAATTTTAGTGTTAATTTTTAGAAAAAGTTTATTTTTGTTAATTCATTAAATCTTAGAAAAATCATAAAAAATTCAAAAATTAATAAAAAAATATTTTTCTTTTTTATAAAATTTTCTTTTGTCATTTAGTGTCTAGGAAAAATATAACATTTAGTATAGGTTTAATTTTTTATAAAATTCAGTCTTAGACCCGTTTTACCGAGTGCGTTTTACCGTTTCTTTTCGTTTTACATTCAAACGACCTCCGTTTTTATTCTAGTTTTTTTTTATTTTTCAAATTAACTTAATTAGAATTTAATTTTGATTTTTAATTTAATTTAGCATTTATTTTCTTAATTTTTAGTATTTAGGTTTCCCGATACCTGATTCTGTTCCCCGTATTTTAGTATAGATTTAATTTTAGGATTTCCCTATAACTAATTTTGTTTCCCGTAGTTTTTAAGATCCCCATTTCCTATATCTGTTTCCCGTAGATTAAATTAGGTTTTATTTAATTAATTTTAGTTGTAATTATATCAGTGTTTCCATCATATATTCTCCATCATTCAATTTCTCATCAAACCAGGATTACTTTCAATTGCAGCCTCGTTGGGACATACGACCCGGGAATATCTCTTCCGGAATCTTTTTATCATTGATTCTATCTTGTGTATTTTATCCTTTTGTGGAATTTGACCTTTTGCCTTGGTCAAGGGCATTCGGTTAGGATCTGTATTAGGGTTGCTATATAAGTATATACTAAGCCACGAACCAATTTTTGGCGCCGCTGCCGGGGAGGCATTTGCTACGATTGTTATCCGACTTTGATCTGAACTTGTCTTATTGTTAATATATCATATTAAAAAACACAAAAATATTTTTCTTTTCTTTTTATTAGTACATATCATATAAAAATTAAAAAACCAAAAAAAAATCAAAAATATAAAAAAATTGTCCATATGTTTACGAAAGCCCTTCCTGAGGATCGATTTAAGTATCTTGTCAGAAGGATTGGTATGAGATGTTTGACTCCAGCTGATCTGGAGGTTTTGACAAATGAGACTGCTTGATATCATCATCAAACATCACCATGTAAATATTTTTGAGAAAAGCAAAATACAAAAATATAAAACTTCAAAAAGAAAATACAAAATCAGAAAAACAGAAAATTTCCAAAAAGATTCTTCTCGACATGTCTCTTGGAATCGATAACATTTATGTGCTTAGAAATGTTGGAATCAAAATTGTGTGTTTAACACTCCAACCCTCACAATGTTTTTAAAAGACAACAATTTTTCAATTGGTCCTATTATTGAGGGGGAGTTTTTCGAAAAACAACGTTTTAATGTTCTTGGATACATCAATAACGACCATTCTTATGTATTCAAAACATTATCAAAAAGTTCTAAACCATTCATGCTGACCATATTTTCTCCCACAGATTTTTCAAGACA